>JASVEL010011481.1:0-251430 GCA_032618575.1 Nicotiana noctiflora | reverse complement strand
CTGTGATCTGGAAGCAATCATAAACCTTATGCCACTAGCTATCTACAAAAGGCTAGGCATTGGATGAGCTAGACCCACATCTATGCTACTACAACTCGCTGACCAAACTGTGAAAAGGCCCTTCGGGATTCTAGATGATGTATTGGTGCAAGTTGGGAAGTTTGTGTTCCCAGAAGATTTTGTTATCCTTGACTATCAGGTTGACTCATAATTTTGGGAAGACCATTCTTGGCCACTAGGATAGCTCAAATTGATTGTGAAACTAGAGATCTCAAAATGAGATTAAACGATGAAGATATAACATTCAACATGCAGAAAACTATGTGCAAACCCAACGAATTTGCCAATTGCTCTCTAATAGATGCGGTGGATGTAGTATTGGAGGAGGACGATGCAATATTGAACATTAAAGACCCTCTAGCAGCTTGTCTCAGGATGATGCGACATTGAACATTAAAGTCCGTCAAGCAGCTTGTCTCATGAAGCTAGATGAAGCTAATAGTGAAGACTTGGAAGAGTGGGTACTTTCTCTTGAAGACCAATGTTTTTGGAAAAGGGACCTTCAATTTGATCCTTTGCACTTGGCAGAAAGAAAAACTCATCCACCTAAGCTGTCAATAGAAGAGCCACCAAAGCCAGAATTGAAGTCGTTGCCATCTCATCTCAGGTATACATTCTTAGGACCTAAATCAACTCTACTTATTATCATCTCATCCAGTTTGTTAGATGTGCATGTAGAACAACTTTTGCAGGTACTAACTGAGTTCAAGATTGGAATTGGATGGACCATTTCAGAAATTAAAGGGATCAACCCAGCCTTTTGTATGTATAATATTCTGCTGGAAGATGGGCACAAACCTTCCAAAGAACATCAAAGAAGGTTGAATCCCAACATGAAAGAAGTGGTAAAAAAGGAAGTGATTTAATGGTTAGATGCGGGAATCATATTCCCCATCTCTGACATAAACTAGGTTAGCCTAGTGTAGTGTTTACCGAAAAGGGAAGGTAACGGTAGTGAAAAATAAGAAGAATGAGTTGATCTTTACACGAACAGTCACATGTTGGTGAATTTGTATGGACTACAGGAAGTTGAAATTGGCCACCAGGAAGGACAACTTCCCACTGCCATTCATTGATCATATGCTAGATAGAATGGCAGGGAGGTCCCACTTTTGTTTCCTGGATGGGTACTCGGGGTATAGCCAGATTTCTATTTCTCTGGAGGATACAAAGAAAACGTCATTCACCTGCCTTTATGGAATATATGATTTTCGGAGAATGTTGTTTGGCTTATGCAATGCACCCTCCACATTCCAAAGGTGTATGATGGCCATCTTTACAGATATGGTAGAGGAGATAATGAAGGTTTTCATGGACGACTTCTCAGTGGTGAGGAATTCATTCAATGATTGCCTTGTGAACTTGAGGCGAGTTTTGAAAATGAGTATCGAGACTAATCTGGTACTCAACTGGGAAAAGTGCCATTTCATAGTACAGGAAGGTATAGTCTTGGGGCACCTAGTGTCAAGTACAGATATTGAGGTGGATCATGCAAAAGTTGATGTTATCGAAAATCTTCCACCACCCACCTCCATCAAAGCAATCAGAAGTTTTTGGGGCATGCCGGTGTCTATAGAAGATTTCTTAAGGATTTTCCAAAATTGCTAACCCCTTGTGTAAATTGCTTGAAAAAGATAACCCTTTTGTGTTTTTTGATGACTGTAGGCTAGCTTTTGAAGAATTAAAGAAGAGACTAGTAATATCACCTATCATATTTGGGAGTAACTATTTGAGCTGATGTGTGATGTTAGTGACTATGTTGTGGGAGAAGTGCTTGGGAAGTAAAAGGATAAAATCATGCATCCGACATACAATGCAAGTAGGACGTTGGGTGGAGCCTAACTGAATTACACTATGCCTGAAAAGGAGATACTGGCAGTTGTGTTCGCATTTGACAAGTTCAGGTCTTACCTGATAGGCTCAAAGGTAATTGTTTATACTAACCATGCTGCTCTCAGGTACTTAAATGAAAAGAATGAGTCAGAAGCGTGCTTGATTTGATGGGTTCTACTGCTACAAGAATTTGATTTGGAGATCCATGACTGAAAGGGAACGGAGAACCAAGTAGCTAACTATTTATCTAGGCTGGAAGGAGATGAAAAAGAAGTTTGAGGTACAAGAGATTCTGGAAACTTTTCTTGATGAACAACTACTAACCATGAGTTACGAGGAAGCACCATGATATGCAGATATTGCAAACTACCTGGCAAGCGGTTTTTTCCTTATGACCTTTCCTATGTTCAAAAGAAAACGTTCTTTTGTGATTGTTGCATGTATTATTGGAATGAGCCTTATCTGTTCAGGATTTGTGTTGAGAACATGATCCGGAGATGTATCCCCGAGATAGAGTAATATTCTATTTTGCAGGCTTGTCACGCGTTACTATATGTGGGCACTTCGGGAGAGTGAGGACGACTGTGAAAGTCTTGGAGTAAGGGTTCTATTGGCCAACACTATTCAAAGATACACATCTATGAATAAAGGGCTGTAATGAGTGGCAATGAACTAGGAATATTTCCCGCAGACATGAGATGCCCATGAACCCAATTCAGGAAGTAGAAGTGTTTGATGTGTGGGGGATCGACTTCATAGGGACTTTCGTCATCTCATATGGTAACAAGTACAAACTCGTTTCTATGGACTACGTGTGCAAATGGGTGGAAGCCGCAACAGTCCATATAAATGATGCAAACGGGGTAATTGGTTTTCTGAGGAAGAATATTTTCACTCGATTTGCCACCCCAAGGGCAATAACCAGTGACAGAGGCACTCACTTTTGCAATCGAGCCTTTACAAAGTTGTTGGAGAATGTTGATATACGCCACAAGGTATCCACCCCCTATCATCCACAAATAAGCGTTCAAGTGGAAGTCTCGATCACAAAAATAAAGAGTGTGATGACTAAAACTGTGAATGCAACTAACAGATTGGGAAAGGAAGTTAGATGATGCACTGTGGTCATATTGAACAGCTTTCAAAACTCCAATTGTCATGTATCCATAAAAATTAGTGCTTGGGAAGGCGTGTCATTTACCCGTAGAGTTGGCACATAGAGCTTGGTGGCTGTTAAGACAGTTGAATCTTGATAGTGAAACAACTGGAATAAGTAGAGTAACAAAATTGCATGAGCTGGATGAGTTTAGATATCACGCTTTTGAGAGCCCAAGATTATACAAGACAAGAATGAAGATAATACATGATAGGAATATTGTTGAGTGGAATTTTGAGACCTGCAGATACGGTATTCTATACAACTCACGTCTGAGGTTGTTCTCGAGTAAATTGAAATCAAGATGGTCAAGCCCTTTTCATGTGGTTGAAATTCATCCCACATAAGTAGTAGAGATTGGTGCGAGTAATGAATATCGCACATTTAGGGTCTATGGGCATAGTTTGAGACATTATGTGGGCCTGGAGGAAGCAAAGAAAGTGCAAGTGATCCATTGAATCGAGCGTCTAACGTTGAGCATACCTTAAATACACTTATCTGCGTCGTACCGTAACATTTAATCAGGCAATACATGGGTGGCAACCCATTGATTTGTTATATTTGTCATTCCACGACATTAACTAGTGGTTGGGAGGCAACCCATTGATTTGTTATATTTGTCATTCCACGACATTAACTAGTGGTTGGGAGGCAACCCAATGCGTAGTGGTTTTAGTGTAGTTAGAATTTGTTATTTTGATTTTGTAAGTCCTAATAAGCCCAGGTGAGCTTGGGCGAGTGATAATTCCATCAGATGCTGAATGGATAGGTAAATATTTGAGAAATCTCGAGGCTCAAGTGCGCGTCCGCGCTTAGACCACACACAGACCGCACAAAATGTAAAGTATTTTGCCTCAGGTTTTCCCTAGGAGCGTGGCCACGCTCAGACTGCGGATTTAGCAAAGTGTTCTGCCTTGCAAGCACATCCACGCTCAGACCGCGCTTGTACCGCTCCGTGTGGTACTTTAGATTTTTATTTTCTTTTTATTTGTTTTGTTCTATTAATTTTAACATTCTAACTTAACCCCCCTCCCGCTACCCCAAACCTGATATCCCCTCCCTCTCTCTTCTCATTAATCACACCTAACATACTAAACCCCCCTCACAAATCAAACAAACACAAATCATCTCTTTCTCCCCAAATAACCCCAACCCAAATACTCCAAAATTCCAGATCAAAGCATACCCACTCTACCATATTTTCTCTTCTAACAATTCCCTCACATATCCTAACTACAATCCCACTATGTAAGGGTTTTTTTTCGCTCAATTATTGTTGGGATATTTGTGTTCTTGGTGGTGTTGCTGTTTTTCTTTCTTTTCATTAGTAGATTTTTTTGTTGTGTGCTCTTGTATGCTAGTGGGTTTGTTGAGTTTATGTAGATGTATCTCTTAACATATGTGGGTGACATTGGGGCAATTGGGGTGGAGTTTGGCTTATAACTTTGTTAATTAGGGACTCTGGTGAATGGTGCATACAAAATGTTTGTTAAAATGCCGCAATTAGTTTTAATGTTAATTGTGACCAATTGTGCAAATGAAGTCTGAGTAGCCGCATTTGTTTCACATTATTTGTGTTTCGGTAATGATGTTCTTAATTTAGGTAATATGGAACCTTCTAAGAAACGTCGAACCACCGGTGATTCATCAAGCAGCCAAGCCGGATCTCTAGGGCACGCGTTTCAAATCCCACTCGTCCTTTGGATAGTAACAATTTCGCCTTTGCCGAAACAAATACCGGAGAGGGGCATGGATATAGGGTCACTCCAATATGGCTATCCCAACTTGTACAATGAGCTTGTGAGGCGTGGGCTGTAATTTGCTTTGAAGAATTGGATGATGCAAATTTGATGGTTGTGTTCTAATTTTATGCCAATGTTAAAGAACATGTAAATGGTGTGGTCACAGTGCACAAAAGAATGTGGAAACCTCTGTTGAGGCCATTTGGAGAGCATACCTGTTGCCCGTACCTGTGGCAGATGCGGACGACTACTATGAAGCCTATGGTAGATGATACACCGAGTGGGAGGTATTCTTTGGAACAATATATGTGCCTTGCAAGGAAATAGTGTGGATGAAACATGGGCGTAAGTACCATTCAGTGGCACTCATCTTTGAAGGGATGTGCTGGCTGTATGTCATGAACAACCTACTACTCTCGTCCTCTAACACCACGGAAGTGAATGCTCCTCGAGCTGCATTGATTTGGAGTTTATGAATGGCCATAATTTTGACGTGGCCAAGCTTATTCACGAGGAGATGTTTACTCGTTGTTTGGTGAAGAGGTATGGTTTCTTTTTCCCTTCCCTAGTCATCAGGCTATGTTGGGCAACTCGGGTGCCGGAAACTTGACTGTGGATGGAAAAGTGCCGAGAGTGGGAGAGTTTCAAGCAGATAAGGTGACTATTAAGAAGGACCCTATGGCACCCAGATGTGATAATACTGATGAATCGATGCACCCGAGGAAGGAGAGGATGAGCAGAAGGAAGTGGGAGATGAGTCGCCAACCTATAACCATGTTGTGAAAGTCGCAGGACCATCTGGGTTGATCGGGTTACTCGGTTAGAAGCCTTAGAGCAGGAGATGACAGGGTTGCATACTACGGTCATTGACTTGGGGACGTGCGTTCATGCTTTGGCCTCCCAAAGTGCTAAATCTGAGAAGCAAATCATGGGTAGCTGCGTGCTTTGGGTTGGGCGTGTCACCTTGACCCTAGCACTATCTTTGATCAGGACTGATTTGTCAGGAAAGCTCCTTTACGTCGCATTTCTTTATTTTGTATGACATGAGGACATGCCATCTTTTTAAGTGTGGGTTAGGGATACTTTGTTTGTATGTTGTATATATGTAGGAACATAACTTGATTTTGGACTTTAGTAGTTGTCAAATATGTTATTCGACTTGTCTCGATGATGGATATCACTCGATGAGTTTCTTGAGGGTCAAAGTCAATATAAAAAAACAAGAATACAAGAAAAAAAAGATTTTCTTTTGTAGGTAGTGTATCGATTCTCCTTGGTTTTATTTGGACTGCGGTTCTTTTTCAAGGGTTTTGTTTGACCGAGTGTAGTTAATTTTTTTAGGTACATATGGGCTATGAGCTAAGATGGAAAGAGAATCTCTTAAGGTTGTTATGACTTGAATACAATTGACATTTTAGTGTGACGCTTAGTCTCAGTTGTTGATTCTTGTTAGAGTGCCTTAAATTCTATGTTCTTAACTTGACGTAAGTACTCAGACAAAGTGTTATGATAAGCCATTCTAGAGTGAGTCACGTGTGTGTGTGATAGATTTATTGTATTAAAGAACTTATTTATTGTATTCTATGCGCTGCATTTGATGCCTAGAACTTGCCCTATGTGTTTGCAAAGTGAAATAGTAGTTTTATTCAGTCTTGGAAGTGATATTAGCATTTCTTTGTCGAACTAGATATGTATATTTTACCTGTGTAATTGTAATGTACCGTAATTAACCCCTTTGCGACTGTAATCGTGTTTCCTTGACAACCACATTACAAGTCTTACTCAATTGTTTGAATGAACCATTTGTTTGAACCCTATTACCAAAGCACTTGAATTGTGATAAACTAGTAAAAGTTAAACTGTGGGGTGATTGATTTGGATTTTGGGTGGAACTAACGAAATCAGGAGAAAGGTGCACGGTTTTGAATAAGTAAGAGCCACTTGAATGGAAAAAAAAGAGAGAATAAAATAGTTACATTGTTGTGAACAAAAAATAGTCTTTGATAATTAGTGGCTCCTGATTAAGTGTGCCTAAAGACGCAAGGCGTCAATATATATTGATGTAAAAGGTGGAGTCTTGGTCTGACATAAGTGTGGGGTTATGAATGTGGAAGTATATGTATTAAAGTGCTTAGGTAAGTGTAGTCACTCTTATATCCAAATGTATCTTACCCGTCCCCTAGCCCACATTACAACCAAATAAAGTTCTAATTGATCCTAAACCGAATGAGCTCGGTTAGTAGAGTAGTACACTACGGGCAAGCCTATGGTGCATCTTTTATGGCATATTAACATTCTTTCTGTGAGTGAGTAAATTTTGTCTATTTAACTTCCTAATTGTTATGAATGTTTATTGCTTGTGGAACTACTCTAGTTTGTAATGTGAAAGCACTTGATTCATGAAAGAAAGGCACATCTTGACCTATGTGCAGAGTAAGTGAGTAAGTTAAGAATATAGCACGACATGTGAGAGTCAACTCTTGAGGCAAAAATGTTACACTACCGGACTCAATCCTTCTGGTATGTTCTTGGTGTGATGAGTTAGAGAAGTTTCTCAGCGAAGGAACCTGTGCAGAGTATGGTTAATTTCTCGGGGACGTGTCACGACCCCAGTTTGCCCTCCGTAAACTATATTGACGGCACCTAGTATCTACGACTAGGTAAGCCTAACAATGTGAAAAATAAACAAAACTTGCGTAAGAAATAATCAAATGCCAAAAATAACTGAAATAAACGATACATAAAATGCCGCTCAACATACACAATACTTAACTTCTCAAAACCAATACATATTCCGAAAATCCTGAAACCTATGATCATAAGCTAAGAAATACTACATAGCTTTAACTTTGAAATGTCTAACAAGATTAGAAAGTACAGTACGGATAAATACTAAATGCATGAATGAAAAGAGACTCATCGATCTGCGAACGCAAAAGATATACCTCGAAGTCGCTAGAGCAGGCACCTCGCCTCAGGGGTAATAGGACTGCGTAGAAGTACTTGGATCTGCACATGAAAAACATGCGCAGAAAGGGCATGAGTACGCCACAACATTACTCAGTAAGTGCCAAGCCTAAACTCAGTTAAGTAGTGATGAGAAAGGTCAAGGCCCTACTGAGGTTAAAGAAAAGATATGATTCGACAGTGTAGAACAGAACATTATATGAGCAACAGTAAAAGTAACACAAGTTATAAGGAATAGCAACAACTACATAAAAACAACGTAAACACCAAAGGAAAATACAGCTCAACTCCAATAATATCAACCGGGGATCTTCCAGGACACCGTCCTGAAGTCCCAAATATACATATCCGACAAGTCTCTTGGGATACCGTCCTATAGTCCAGTTCACATTACACGGGGATCTACCAGAATCCCGTTCTGTAGTCCCAAACATAAATACCTAGTACTGGGGGAATCTACCAACTGCATTCCCATAGTTCCATATAACCGTATATGTGGATATACCGGAATCCCACATCTGTAGTCCCAAGTGTAAACAATCAAGGGGGAAGCTACTGGAATCCCACATCCGTAGTCCCAATGTAAATACTTAACAACCACAGGAGAAATGCTCCAAAAATATCAAACTTCATATCAAGGCAAACAAATAGTCTAGTCTAGCATGCTGCACATAATTTAGGTAATGCAGTTAAACAAATAAGGCAATTTAATCACTTAGGCATGCTTTTACTAAGATAACACATGCTTAAATAGTACAAGCAATAAATAGGAAAGTAAACATACTAGTAGTACTTAATGAAAATCAGGTTTCCAAAAATTAGCACAAGTACACACTCTTCACCTTACGTACAAGGCATTTCAATTATCAAATATACCAAATCCTAATGGTAAAGTCCTCCACACAAGGTTAGGCAAGTTACTTACCTCGAACAAGCTCAAATCAACCCGAAACCACACTCTTGCCACGAGTACTCGACTCCAAATGGTCCAAATCTATTCAATTGAATTGCATATTGTAAATAATACTTCAAGTAACTGATTCTATAATTACATTCTAAGCTAATATGCAAAATTAGGTAAAATGACCAAAACGTCCCTCCGACCCATGTCTCGGAATTGGGTAAAAATTATATTTTCAGAATTATCACACTTTCAAGAGTTTAACCACATAAAAATTATCCCAATCCAAGGTCAAAACCTCAAACAAAACTCAACTCCTTGGTCTAAGAACTTTTCCCCTAATTTCCTCTAAAATTTCAAAATTAAAGGATGGATTTAAGTGTAGATCCGTGAAAAGTAGTCTAAACCAAGTAGGAATTACTTAGCCAAATCACCCAGGTGAAATTCTCTTCAAAAATCACAATCTCCCGAGCTCCCAAGTCCAAAATATGAATTATGGTTCAAACCCTCAATTTTGGTTTTTAAAGTCTGCTGAGGTATTCCTTCTTCGCGAACGCGGTCAACGCCTCGCGTTCACAAAGCACAAAAATGACTTTGACCTAAATCCTCTTATGTGTAACACGATGGTTCCTCAGACGTACCCTTAGCGAATGCACTCCCACTCTCGCAAACGCGATGAGCAAAGTCAACATCTGACCCAGCTGACCAAATTACTCTACGTGAATGTGCTGCCCTTCTCGGGAACGTGATGCACGAAAATCCATCCCCTTGCGAATGCGAAATCTTTGCAAATGCGAGGGTCCACTCACGAACGCAAAAAGTAAATACCTACAATATCTGAACCAACAATTATGAAACTCTAAACTACATGAAATGGTCTGATTGACCACTCTAAACTCACCCGAGGCCCCCGGGACCTCAACCAAAGGAATTAACATATCCTAAAACCTTATTCAAACTTGTAACAATCTTCAAAACACTTCAAACAACATCAAATCAACCAAAACACATCGTATTCAAGACCAATTTTCTAAAAATCTTCTGAATTCCGCTTTTGATAAAACACCCATGCAAACCACATCCAGTTGACCTGAAATATAGCACACACATCCAAAATGACACAACAGAACTATTGTAACTGTCTAAATTACATCCCAACCTTGGATCAAAATCTCACTATCGAATCAGAAACTTTAAAAATTCAACTTTCAACATTTCAAGCCTTAATTGTCTACGGACATCCTAAACACAATTCGAACACGCCCCTAAGCCCAAAATCACCTAACTATTTAGAGGAATAAAATAAAAATAGTCTTTCGATGAGCTAATAGAACCATCGAATTATCATTCTGAGACCGTCTACACACTGTTGCAACTAAAGTTCACTTTCCAACACTTAAGCTCTCCGAAACATAAAATCGAACATCCCCACAAATTAAAATAGCAGAAATACACACGGGGAAAGTAGTTAATAGGGGATTGAGGCATTAATTCTTAAGACGACCGGTCGAGTCATCACATCATCCTACACAAATATTTGTTTGTCCTTGAACGAACATAGACACATACCTGAAGTATTGAAAAGATGAAGGTAATGGGTGCGCTTGTCCTACTCGGTCTCCCAGGTCGCCTACTCGACCGGCTGACCCCTCCACTGAACCTTCACTGATGCAATGTTCTTTGACCTCAGCTTTCTAACCCACCTATCTAATATTTCCACTAGCTCCTTAACATCGGCTACATCCTTGTCCAACTGGATTGAACTGAAATCTAACACGTGCGACGGAACACCGTGATACCTATAGAGCACCGAAACATGAAATACCGGATGAACTCCTACCAAGTTGGGAGGTAAGACAAGCTCATAAGCAACCTCCCTAACATGCCTCAATATCTCAAAAGGTCCAATAAACCTCAGACTCAACTTCCCTTTCTTCCAAATCTCATAACACCCTTTATAGGCGAAATCCAAAGCAGAACCCGCTCTCTAACGATACAGGAAACATCATGAAACTTCCACAAAGCTATCTTGAATCACCATAACCTTCTCCAAAGCATTCGGAACTAAGTCTGTGCCCAATAATCTAGCCTCACCCGGCTCAAACCAACCCTCTTGGGATCTACACCGTCTACCATACAAAGCCTTTACAGTGCTATTTGAATGCTGGACTGATACGTGTTATTGTAAGCAAACTTCGCCAATGGAAAGAACCGGTCCCAAGACCATCCAAACTCGACCACATACGCACGAAGAATATCCTCAAGAATCTGAATAGTGCACTCGGACTGCCCGTCCGTGTGAGGGTGAAATGTTATACTCAATACTACTCGAGTACCCAACACATACTAAATGACCCTTCAGAACCGTGATGTGAACTGAGTACCTCTATCCAAAATTATGGAAATTGGAATACCAAGTAGACAAACAATCTTTCAGATATAGATCTCTGCCGCTTCAAAGAATAAGTAGTGCACACAGGAATAAAGTGAGTGAACTTGGTCAGCCGATCCACAATCACCCAAACAATATCAAACTTTTTCAAAGTCCGCAGGAGCCCAACTACAAAGTCCATGGTGATCCACTCCTACTTCCACTCGGGAATCTCTATCTGCTGAAGCAATCCACCTGACCTCTGGTGCTCATAATTCACCTGCTGACAGTTGAGGTGCCAAGCCACAAACCCAACTATATCTTTCTTCATCCGCCTCATTCAACAGTGCTTCCTCAAATACTGGTACATCTTCGTGGCACCCGGATGAATGGAATACCGCGAAGTGTGGGCCTCCTCTAGAATTAGCTCCTGAAGCCCATGAACATTGGGTACCAAAAACCGAATCTACATCCTCAATACTCCATCCTCTCCAATGTTCACATCTCTAGCATCACCATGCTAAACCTTATCCTTGAGGACAAGCAAATGAGGGTCATCATACTGCCGCTCCCTGATATGATCAAATAACAAAGATCAAGAAGCCAAGCTAGAACCCAACTAGGCTCTGAAAGATCCAATCTCACAAACTGGCTGGCTAAGGCCTGAACATCACTCGCCATTGGCCTCTTTGACACTAGTAGATAAGCCAATCTCCCTAAAATCTCCGCTTGATGACTCAATGAATCGGCCACCACATTTGCCTTGCCCAGGTGATACAAAATAGTGATATCATAGTCCTTCAGTAACTCTAAGCACCTCTTATGGTGCAAATTTAGATCCTTTTGCTTAAACAGGTGCTACAAGCTCCAACGATTAGTATAAATCTCACAAGGCACACCATATAAATAATGGCACCAAATCTTCAAAGCATGAACAATGGCAGCTAACTCAAGGTCGTGAACATGGTAATTCTTCTCATGTATATTCAATTGTCTGGATGTGTAGGCAATCACCCTACCGTCCTGCATAAACACCGATCTGAGGCCAACCCTCAAGGCACCACAATAAACCGTATAAGACCCCGAACATGTACACATATCAAAATTAGGGTCGTAGTTAAAGCTGTCTTGAGCTTTTAAAAGATCGCCTCATACTCTTTCATCCACTGGAACGGAGCACCCTTTTAGATCATTCTGGTCATAGGGGCTGCAATCGATGAAAACCCCTCCAAGAAACGATGGTAATAACTCGCCAAATCGAGAAAACTGCGGATCTCTGTAGTTGAGGATGGTCAGGGCCAACTCTTCACTGCCTCTACCTTCTTCGGATCCACCCGAATATCCTCACTCGATACAATATTTCCTAAGAATTCCACAGAATCCAACCAAAGATCACATTTTGAATACTTTGTGTATAACTTCTTTTTCCCTCAGAGTCTCAAGCACTAACCTCAGATGCTACTCATGATCTTCTCGACTCCGGGAATACACCAGAATGTCATCAATAAAGACAATGACAAAAGAGTCAAGATATGGCCGGGACATACTGTGCATCAAATGCATAAAAGTTTCTGGGGCATTGGTCAACCCAAATGACATAACAAGAAGCTCGTAATGACTATACCGAGTCCTAAAAGCAATCTTTAGGATATCTGGCTCCCGAATCTTTATCTGTTAGTATCTTGAGCGCAAGTCAATCTTAGAAAACACATGTGTGCCCTGAAGGTGGTCAATCAGATCATCAATACGGGGAAAAAGATAATGGTTCTTCACTATAACCTTGTTCAACTGCCGATAATCAATACACATATGCATAGAACCATTCTTTTTCTTCACAAATGAGACATGAGCACCCTAAGGTGATACACTAGGTCAAATAAAACCCTTATCAAGAAATTCCAACAACTGATCCTTCACCTCCTTCAACTTAGGAAGACCATACAATATGGAGGAATGGAAATGGGCTGAGTGCCCGGCAACAAATCAATGCAAAAATCAATATCTCTATTAGGCGGCATGCCTGGAAAGTCAATTGGAAACAAATCCGAAAAGTCTCGTACTGCTGGAACTGAATCAATTGAAGGGGTATCAATATTGACATCTCTCACATAGGCTAGATACGCATCACACCCCTTCTCAACCATATGCTGAGTTTTAAGGAAAGAAATAACTCTATAGGGAGTGTTATCTAAAACACTCATCGACTCAACACGCGGCACACCTGACATAGCCAGTGTCACGGACTTGGCGTGACAATAAAGAATAGCATAATGGGGCGGCAACCATTCCATGCCCATGATAATATCAAAGTCTACCATGCTAAGCAACAATAAATTAGCTCTGGTCTCAAAACCACGAAGAGCAACCAAACACGACCGATAAACACGGTCCACAATAAGAGAATCTCCTATAGAAGGAGAAACATAAATAGTGGAACTTAAAGAATCCCGAAATACACCCAAATACGAAGCAAAATAAAAAGACACATAAGAATAAGTGGAGCCTGGATCTAATAGAACTGATGCATTTTTGTGACAAACCAGCATAATACCTGTGATGACAGAATCAGAGGCAACAGCCTCGGTACGGGCAAAGTATCGAGCCTGGATTGGGGCTACAGGCTGCACGGGAATAATCTCTGGGACCTAATCAACATGCACTCTCTACTCAAAAGTGTGGGCGGCGAGAGTCTGTGCTTCTCCTCTGGCCTAGGATATTGCTGCAACAAGGGGAAGCAATCCTGCCTGAGCCAAAGTGGTGTACATGCTCATAAACCGTGCTAGTGTTTCGTGAAGTGCTAGCATGGTAGTAGCACTAGGTGTGTCAGGTACATGGACTCCGACTGGCACTTCTAGAGGCTCCTCGATGGTAGCTCACGCAGGTTCTCTGGCTGCATAACGTGTGCATCCTCAACCTCTACCCGGGCCCTGGACTCTAACGGCTGCAGTAGGGGCTGCGAGAGCCTGATCATCTCGAGTTGTACGTGTCCTCACCATCTGTGAGAGACTAGAAGACATAAGTTTAGAATTATGGTGTCAAAATATCGCACGACAACGAAATCAAATAAAGTAGAAATTTTCTTAACAATTACATAGCCTCTCGTAGATAAGTACAGACATCTCTGTACCGATCATCGAGACTCTAATAAACTGGTTTGTGATGAATGACTCTTATGAACCTATAGCTTTGATACCAACTTGTCATGACCCCAGTTCGCCCTCCGTGAACTATCGTGACGGTACCTAGTCTCTACGACTAGGTAATCCTAACAATGCAAAACATAAACAAAACTTGCAGAAGAATAATCAAAAGCCAAAAATAACTGATATAAATGATATATAAAATGTCGCTCGGCATACACAATACTTAACTTTTCAAAAGCAATACATACTCCCAAAACCCAAAAACCTATGAATCACAAGCTAAGAAATACTACATAGCTCTAACTTTGGAATGTCTGATAAGAACAAAAAGCACATAAGGGCTAAATACTAAATACAGGAATAGAAAGAGACTCATCGGTCTGTGGACGCGGTAGATATACCTCGAAGTCGCTAGAGCAGTCGCCTCGCCTCAATGGTGAAAGGACTGGGTAGAAGTACATAGATCTGCACATGAAAACATGCACGGAAAGGGTATGAGTACACCATAGCGGTACTTAGTAAGTGACAAGCCTAACCTCGGTTGAGTAGTGATGAGGAAGGTCAGGGTACTACAAAGGTTAAATAAAAAATATAATTCAATAGTGTAGAACAGAACAATATAAATATGTACAACAATAAAAGTAACACATGTTATAAGGAACAACAACAACTACACAGAAACAACATGAACACTGGAGGAAAATACAGCTCAACTCAATCAATATCAATCAGGGATCTTCCAACATACCTTCCTGAAGTCTCAAATCTACATATCCAATAAGTCTCTCGGGATACCGTCCCGTTGTCAAGTTTATGTTACACGGGGATCTACCGGAATCCTGTTCCATAGTCCCAAATAGAAATACCCAGTACTGGGGGAATCTACCAGGTGCATTCCCATAGTTCCATGTAACTGTGCAGGGGGATCTACCAGAATCCCAAATTCGTAGTCTCAAATGTAAACAGACAACGGGGGAGCTACCGGAATCCCACATCTATAGTCCCAATGTAAATACACAACAACAACTGGAGAAATGCTCAGAAAATATCAAACATCATATTAAGGCAAACAAATAATCTAGCCTAGCATACTGCACAGAATTTAGGTAAAGCAGTTAAACAAATAAGGCTATTTAATCACTTATGCATGCTTTTAGTAAGCTAACACAGTCTTAATAGGTACAAGCAATAAACAGTAAAGAAAACATACTAGTAGTACTTAATAAAAATCGGATTTCCAATAATTAGCACAAGTACGCACTTGTTACCTTACGTACAAGGCATTTCCATTATCAAATATACCAAATCCTAAGGGAAAAGTCCTCCACACAAGGTTAGGCAAGCCACTTACCTTGAACAAGCTCAAATCAACCCGAAAACCACACTCTTGCCACAAGTATTCGACTCCAAATGGCCCAAATCTATTCAATCTAATTGCATATTGTAAATAACACTTCAAGTAACTGATTCTACAATTAAATTCTAAGAAAATACGCGAAATTAGGTAACATAACCATAATGCCCCTCGGGCCCATTTCTCAAAATCGAGTGAAATTTATATTTTTAGAATCCTCACACTCTCACGATTCTAACCATATCAAAATTATCCCAGTCCAGTCAAATCCCCAATCAAAACTCAACTTCATGGTCTAAGAACTTTTCCCCCAATTTCCACCAAAATGTCAAAAATAAAGCATGACTTTAAGTGTAGATTCATGAAAATTAGTCTAAACCGAGTAAGAATTACTTACCCAAATCGCCCAGGTGAAAATCTCTTCAAAAATTGCAATCTCCCGAGCTCCCAAGTCCAAAATATGAATTATGGTTCAAACCCTCGATTTGTGCTTTAAAAATTTTTCTAGGTATTCCTTCTTCACGAACGTGGTCAATGCCTCGCATTCGGGAAGCACGAAAATGACTTTGATCCAAATCCCCTTACGTGAATGCGACAAGACCCTCGCGAACGCGATGGTTCCACAGGCCTACCCTTCGCAGACCACTCCTCTCTCACGAACGCGATGAACATACTCGACCTCTGACTCAGATAACCAAACTAATCTACGTGAATATGCTGCCCTTCTTACGAACGCGAAGCACGAACATCCAGCCCTTCGCGAACGCGGAGCCTTCCTCGTGAACGCAAAGAGTAAATACATGTAAGCTGAGCCTGCAATTCTGCAACTCCAAACTTCATAAAATGGTCTGATTGACCACACAAAACTCACCCGAGCCCTCGGGACCTCAACCAAAAGAATCAATATATCCTAAAACCTTATTCAAACTTGTACTAATCTTCAAAATACTTCAAACAACATCAAATCAACCAAAACACCTTGGATTCAAGCCTAAGTTTCTAAAAATCTTCCGAATTACTCTTTTGATCAAGCACCCAACCAAACCACATTCGAATAGCCTAGAATTTTGCACACACATCCCAAATGACACAACAGAACTATTGCAACTCTCAGAATTCCACTCCGACCCTCGAATCAAAATCTTACTATCAAACCGAAAACTTCAAAAATTTAACTTTCGGCATTTCAAGCCTAAATAAGCTACGTGCCTCCAAAACACAATCTGAACAAGCCCATAAGACCAAAATCACCTATCGGAGATGACAGAACCATCAAATTTCCATTCCAAGGTCGTCTACATACTGTTCCGACTACGGTCAACTTTCCGACACTTAAACTCTCATTTAGGGACTAAGTATTCCGAAACTCTTCGAAACATGAAACTGAACATCCCGACAAATCAAATAGATGAAATACACATGGGGATAGTAGTTAATAAGGGTTGGAAGCATTAATTCTTAAGGCGACCGATCGGTTTGTCACAGGAAGAGCAATGGTTTAAGTGTAGGGTGTTGCGACCATTTATGCCCCAACTTAGCTATACTTTATTTCTTTATGAAGGTTAAATGACAACAAATGGCTCTGATTATGAATTTAGTGCTTTGCAGGAGCAAGTCTTGATTATGAGTACATTGGACAGTGTTTGGAGCTAACTTGGAGCAAGAAAAGCCAATCGGAGGTGAATGCACTTGAAAAAAGAAGGAAAAAATGGAAGACATCTGAAACTCCATGAGCGAGGTCAAGCGCACCGCGCTCATCAGGCAGAATAAAATGCAATATACGCGGCCCAATGTCCAAGCACGTCTGCGCTCGTCACTTCGAGGAACATTATTTTTAAGGGTAATTTTGTAAGTTCGGGGGCAACTCTCCTTAACATATAAGAAGCCCAGGTCGCCCAAAGAGAATGTATCATGGTTTTTGAAGTATTATTGAAAGGAGGAAGAGGCAAGGCAGAAGAGACATAGAGTTTTATCTTTCTTCCTCTTAATTTGATCACTAATGATGAATTCTACTGTTATGATTGTGAAAAAGATTATCGTAGCTAAACACTTAATATAGGATTTTGATGGAACCTCTTGGAGGATGAATTCCTGATATATTAATATGGATTTGCCTTAATAATTTATTTTTTTGGTCAACTATATTGTGATTGTTGTTGATTGAAGAGCCTTCAATCGGCTGTGCCTATTTAGTATGCATTACTCAAGAGAGAGTGTATATTTAGATAGTTGTTGAGCAACACTACTCCTAATGTATATAAGGATCAATATGAAGATTTTAAAGGTGGGATTAGGGATAACGAATTAGGTGTGATCTAAGTAAGCTGTAACTAAGGCCAACTAGGGTAATTCAGGAGAATATATCTAGTATATTATTGTAATTACTCGGGAGAGAGATACGACAGTCAGAGTGCTCATGACCGATAGAGAAGACTTAGGCAAATTTACAGCAAACATAGCAGTAAGGATTACTCAAATATCTTTGAAGCTTGAATACGTGAATTTTTGTGAGTCAAATAGCTGTGATTGATAGGTTAATTCCCTATGTGAGTCGACTCTGGACTTGTTAACCAAAATATATTTGCAGTGACCGCGTTTGTCCTTTTTATAAGATATAGTTGGGCGTGATCAATACATAAATATTAATGGGAGAAATTCAAAAATAGCCATATTTACAAGTGGTTAATTAAAAATAGCTAGTTCAATAGTAATCGAAATTTAGTCACTTTTCATGTAAATATAAATCTGAACGAAAATATTGTTCAAAATTTGGAAAATACTTGAGCATAATATACTGGAATTCCAGCATATTATATTGGAGTTTAGGAAAAGTATACTGGAACTCTAGTTATACTGGACTTCCAGCATATTATATTGGACTTCCATCATATCATACTGGAGTTCCAGTATAATATACCGGTCCAGCATAATATGCTGGAAGTTCATACACGTTAAAATTTCATGGTATAGCCAGTTTTCACACTAGTTAATGAAAAATAGCCACTGTTTACGAAGTCAATAAAAAATAGCTACTATTTTGCTGCAACAGGGACCGGTCCCGTATAATACACGGGAGTTCTAGTGCATTTGTGTACGAACTCCAGTATATTATGTGCTGGACCGGTATACTTTGCTAACTCCTGTAAAATTTGCGGGAGACCGGAGCACTAGTGCTCTAAACTCAAGTATATTATACTGAACAATTATACTGCTAGAACTCCCGTAAAATTTACGGGAGTTCAAACATATTTATGCTGGAACTCCAGTAAAATTTGCGGGCATACTTTTCATAGTTATCCTGGAACTCCCGTAAAATTTACGGGAGTTCAAATATATTTATGCTGAAACTCCAGTAAAATTTGCGGGCATATTTTTCCAGATTTTGAACAGTGTTCTCGCTCAGATTAAAGTGGCTAAATTTCGATGACTTTTGAAACTTGGTTATTTTTCAACGACAAGTGGTAAATCTTGCTATTTTGAATTTTTCCCTTCATACACATGTGCACCAATCTCAAATATATATTATGCTGGAACTTTCCGTATTGTATTTTTCAATGACTTTACAAACGTTGACTATTTTTGAATGACTAATCCAAAAATAGGATAGCCGGTGCTAGTTTTACAATATCAATTGTTCCCAAAGGCCAGCGCTTTCCCCTGCGCACCCCCAACTTCATAAAAAAACCTGGCTTCTATTAATTTTGAATAGAATGTTCTCTAATAATAATAATAATAATAGAATGTTCGCTTCCAATAATTGGATTCTTTATTCTTCAGAGCATGAATCTGGCCATTAGAGAAACGTAGTTAATTAGGTGTGAAATAGAAGCTTCTTAAGAAATGTTTGTCAATGCTAAAGGGAGGGGTTGGTTAGACAACTAATAGCTGTTTAATTAAGTTTTAAATGTTTAGCATATCTTATCTCATATCCATGCGTAACAACAACAACAATAGCTACCCAGTATAGTCCCACAGGGTGAGGTAAGGGGAGAGTAATATGTACGCAGGTCTTACCCCTACTCGACAGGGCAGGGAGGTTGTTTCCAATCGACCCTCGGCGAAAGAATATCCATGAGTATATATGATTAAATAATTCTGCCATGTGTTTTAATTTAGAGGACCCTAGGTGACAAAGTGTCCCCTTAATTACAAATACAAATTATGATTCTACATGTTAATTATGTTGCAGACTGCCAACTAATTGCAGCTGTTTCTATAATGTTTATCAAAGCGTTTAATTTGTTCGCATAAATATTGATATAATGTGGTAGATTCAGAATTTTAATTTTGTGATTTTAAGACTCTCCACACGCCCATATAAAAGTTTTGTTACCATAAAAAAATATGCTGCAATGGATGAGATTGCTATTCCCTTAACCAGAGATATTTGGTTCGAACCCTGGTTATGGAAAAATTCCTGGTAAGGAGGAGTCCTACACAGCATAAATCTAGATATAATCGAACTCTAATACGGATACCAAACACCGAATGAAAAAAAAATGGGATGCATGTTATAGACGAGCCCTTTAGGACGTGGAATATCAAGTCTCAAGTGCTTAATAGTAGAATTTATACACTTCAAAAAGATTATCCATCTCTATCAAAACGTTGTTGTATATGTTTGGACCTCAAATTTCGCATACAGAATCAAAAGGGCACCATCAAATAACCATGCATATCCATGGGACTCTACCACTTCCACTCACTCCAAAGGACACTTTCAATAATTTATTACTCCCTCTCTCATTTTACGTCTGAGGGGATAAGTCTATGTAACGCTACGGGAACAATCTTTTTTGTCCGTTGTCAGCTATGCTATATAGATGGGCTATCCTGTGAAATATAGCATCATATGTAAGTAAATAGCAAACATAGGAGAGGAATTGAAATTAGGAGAAATTTAAATGTGAAAGGTAAAGATTTGGGATAAGTCCTTTTTTCTTCTTACTTTTTGATAGTGGAGACTGGCCAAAGGAACACCAACTCAATCTCAATAAGAATCAATACGTACACTTTGACTAGACACGGGGTTAGTAAAGAAAGAATTTCTTTTCAAATGTGGGAACTAAAATAAATTAAAGATACTTATATGGTTATAAATAATTTCATTAAAGGTAAAATAATAAGTTTAAAGCTAAGTTATTTACGTACACTTTTACTAGACACGGAGTTAGTAAGAAAGAAATTTTTACATAAATTGAGCCGGAGGAAGTATTCGATTTAGATAGGTTATACTCGAAGCTTCTTCATTAGAAGTATTTTGTCCGAACATGGAAAACATCCTGCTTATATATAAGTTGACTAGACAATACTTGCCACATGCCCTTCCCTAAATGGTATACATGTTAAGTAAGTTTTTTTACTACTAATATTGATGTTTTAAACGTCAATACCACACAAGAGGGGGGGATAATTTGTGAGGTACCTAATTTTCGCATTAGAAGAACCTGGTTCTTCTAAGTGATCTAAATACAACAGTTTGCGGAATAATAAATACTGAAAGTAAAGAACACAAAGATTTTTACGTGGAAAACACCTGGCTCAAAAAGGTAAAAAAACCACGACCTACTATTCAGTAGGTTTTTCCCAAATCCCACTAAAATCACTGAGCCAAAAACTGCATTTACAAAAACTCTTTGTAAACCTAAGGATTAACTCTAATCCCAGTGTGGCACACAACCTCAACTGTTGCGACACTTTCAAGTAAACTCTAACTTGAATACTCAATGCACCTAATACAATTGCTTCTATCAAAGTTGAGGGGTACAATATGAAAACCTACTACAATTGAACTAAACTTAGAATAAACACAATCATGAAACTGGTTCATCTATCTTAGTTCATGTAGCTTCACATATGCACACTTGTATCTCGCATATATTGCTTGCAAAACAAACTTGATACTTTTTGCTCTCAAATATGCTTAACTTCTGCTTATGTGCATTGCCTGAAAAAGAGAACAACTTAGTTATTTAATAGATCAGCAGTTGCAGTTTTATCGAGACTCCAGTGCTTATCCTTTGTCAATTTCAGTCCTTAACTACTATAAACTCTCATCCTTATCCTAGCTTAGGATTTGTTCTCTTATCATAAGGAGACTGTCCTCCTTAGAACTCAATGCAACCTTTTCGATTCCATTCAGAAGATATTTGTTGCATACGCTTCAGTACATATCTTCCTCACGTACCTTCCATGTGCAGTAGTTATGACTAACTGTGTCTCTCATGATGGACCAGGTCCTTCCCTAATGTTCATTTATAAATCTTCAAAACTTCAACTAAACTTGGGCCAACAAATTCTCCCTTTTTGATGATGACAAACCCTGAGCTTTTAGTGATCAGAGTGTGAACTTTAGCTGAAATATCAACACTTAAATTTTTTTTAGAAAATTTTCAACTTTCATAAAGGGCCAGATTTAAATTAGGTCATAAACATCACTTGTTCAGATAATGAATTTTAAGCACAATGTCTTCCCCCTTTTGGCACCATCGAAAAGTTGCATAACTAATATGAACTCAGTAATCTAATCAGTACTCATGGCCACTGGGGCAACTGCAAGTGAACACATGCTTTAGTTAAACAAGAATCAACTCAACAAAAATAACTATAAAGATCATATTTAACAAAAATAAGAAAAGCTACATTCATTGATTAGCAAAGAGTTTATACAATGCAGTCCATAATAAGAAAACAGAATTACCGAACCATGAGCAAAAAGAAAGAAACATCCAAAATCCCAAACTGGGTCACTGAAGGGGTCTAGACTGGTGCACACTAGGATAGGAAACCTAAGGCTTAGAAGAGCTAGAGGGTTGGGTTTGTAGCAGGTTTAACATTTGTTGGAGCATTCCTTCATTTTTCTCCTTCTCCTTTGCAAGTTCAGCTCTCAACCTTCCTCGGATATACCTGAATACCATCACGGGACACCACGTGTCCTAAGAATGCCACGGACTCAAGCCAGAACTCACATTTGGAGAACTTGGCATACAACTTATCCTCTCTCGACCTCTACAATACAATACTCAAGTGTCGAGCATTCTCCTCCTGGCTACGAGAGTAGACTAGAATGTCATCAATGAACACAATTACAAATGAATCCAAATAGGGCCTGAACACACTGTTCATCAGATGCATAAATGCTGCTGGGGCATTGGTCTTCCCAAAAGACATCACCAGGAACTCATAGTGACCATATCTGGTCCTGAATGCAGTCTTCATAATGTCGGACTCTCTAATCTTCAGCTGATGGTAGCCTGAACGAAGATCAATCTTTGAGAATACCCTAGCTCCCTGGAGCTGATCAAATAAGTCATCAATACGAGGCAGAGGATACTTATTCTTCACTGTCACTTTGTTCAGCTGCCTGTAGTCAATACACATCCTCATGGATCCATCCTTCTTCTTAACAAACAGGATTGGTGCGCCCCACGGCAACACACTCGGCCGAATGAACCCCTTATCTAGGAGTTCCTAGAGCTGCTCCTTCAATTCCTTCAGCTCAGCTGGTGCCATCCGATATGCAGGAATAGAAATAGGCTGAGTGTCTGGCACCAAATCGATCCCAAAATCAATATCCCTGTCCGACGGCATGCCCGACAGGTCTGAGGGAAACACATCAGGAAAGCCTCGCACAATGGGAATAGAATCAATATTGGGAGTTTGGTCCTCGACCTCCCGCACAAATTCTAAATAACAGAGACATCCCTTCCCAACCATTTGTTGGGCCTTGAGGAAAGATATTTACCTGCTGGGTACATACTTAGTCGTGCCTCGCCACTCGATCCTCTGAATGCCCGGCATAGCCAAGGTGATTGTCTTAGCATGACATGGAGATGACCAGTCCATGCCCAATATAACATCAAAATCGATCATGCTGAGAAGCAACAGGTCCACTCGGGTCTCCAGACCCCCAATAGTGACCAGACAGGACCGGTATACATGGTCCACAATAATAGTATCCCCTACCGGGGTAGATACATGCACTGGCAACTCAAAACACCTCGGGTCGTGCCCAAATGAGGAGCAAAATATGTAGACACATAAGAATAAGTAGAACCAAGGTCGAACAACACTGAGGCATCTCTTGGTGATAGACTGAAATAATACCCGTGATGACAACATCTGAGGAAATCATGTCTGACTGGCCCTGAAGAGAATAGAAACAAGCCTGACCACTTGATCGACCTCCCCCTCGAGTGCGACCCCTAGATGCATGACCCCCACCCTTAGCTGGCGGGATGGGTGCTGAAGAAGATGGACCAGAAGATAAAGGCTGCCCCTTCTACTGATAAGACCTGGAAACAAGACGGGGACACTCTCTACAGTGGTGCCCAAACTCTCTGCACTCGTAGGAACTCCCCGGTGCTGGGGGCTGAGACTGATAAGGACCCCTGGCGCTGGAGTGGCCAGCTGATGAACTAGGCCGAGATGAACCCAGAGCAGAACTAGGCCGAGATGAACCCTGGACAGATGGGGCCTGTGAAGAACTCTAAGCTGGCATAGAGCTGAGAGATGGCTGGCTCTGGTGCGAACCCTGATAACCCTAGCTAGAAGACCACCTACGGAGATCTGAGCGGCCCGACTGTGAAGACCTGAAAGAGCGACCTCGGCTCTGCTGACCCTGGCCTCCGGTTTGAGTGTCACTAAAACTAGCTGATCCTCGAGGCCTCTTGGAATCCCTCTCATCTCGCTCTCTGTGACGATCTATCTCTATATCGCGAGCAATATCCACAGCATCCTCATATGTACAACTCAAAACCCTCTCCCGAGTCATCAGAATACGAATGAGATAAATGAGGCCGTCCACAAAGCGTCCAATCCTCTCTCCGTCGGAAGGAACCAACCATGGTGCATATCTAAACAACTCTGTAAACTTGATCTCATACTCTGACACTGACATGTCCCCCTGACGGAGACCCTCAAACTGCCTACGCATCTCCTCTCTCTGAGATCGAGGCACCCACTTCTCCAAGAACATAGTAGAGAACTCTGGCCATGATAGTGGCGCTGCCTCTGCTGGCCTGCGGCGCTCATAAGCCTCCGACCAAGCGAAGGCTAGCCCCTGAAACTGAAAGGTAGTGAAAGATACCCTACTGGACTCCAAGATTCCTGCCGTACGAAGCATCCGACGCACTTATCCAGAAAACCTTGGGCGTCCTCGCCCGGAGCACCAGTGAACACTGGAGGAGATAACCTAGTAAACCTCTCGAGACGACGCTGCTCATTGTCCGTCATAGTTGGGACCTTGTCCCCTTGAACCTGATCTGCTAGCTGAACCGGAACCACAGGCTGAACTGGAGGAGCCTCTAGTGTCTGCAAGCCCTGCACTGCTGGCTCTGGAGTGCGTGTTGCGGGGGTGTGATGACCACCTCCTGTCCATGATGTAGTTGCTGTAGTAGTAACTAAAACCGCCTGTGCCAGGCCAGTGCAAACTCATAATATCTGAGCCAAGGCCTCCTGAAGGACTAGAATCACAATGGGCACCGCCGGTGCCCGAACAAGTGCTACTGGAATGTCTATAGCTGGAGCCTGATCGTGAGCCGGGGCAACTAGTGGAGCAACAAGGCCACGACCACGACTGCATCCACGGCCTCTAGTAGGTGGTAGTGGTGGTCGTCCTCCCCGTCCGGAAGCTTGAGTTCTCGCCATCTACGAGAGAATAGAATGTCAAAGTTCAGTTCAAGTCAAAAGTAATCGCACGACAAGAATACCAAGAATTGAAACTTTCCTAAAAAGGTTTGCAGCCTCCCGAGGATAAGTACAGGCGTCCCCGTACCTATCCACGAGACTCTACTAAACCGGCTTATGACTCGCGAGACCTGTTAACCTAGGCTCTGATACCAACTTGTCACGACCCAAAGCCCGGTCGTGATGGCGCCCAACATAATACTAGGTACGCCAGACCATATTATCTCTTAAACCAGCCAATTATTAATTCCAATTAATCCTGTTAAACTTAAACAGTAAGTGTTCATGTCAATATGAGAAACGCAATAGTAGCAACATACAAAATACGGTCCCAATCGAATCATGGTGTCACGAGTCTGAGCCTCTACAGAATAAACATCCTCGTACAAAAACGTCTAAGCAAGATGAAAACAACAAAAGGGTAAAGAAGGAGAAAACAGGTTCTGCGTTCGCCGGCAGCTACCTCGTAGTCTCCGCAAAAGTAGATAAGGATTGTCAGCTGCAACAACTCAACTGCTCTAGGGCACCTGTGGATCTGCACAAAAAAGTGCAGGGGAGTGGGGTGAGTATATTTCAACTCAGTGAGTAACAATAATAAACAATAACTGAAAGTAAGAACTCCTGTACTGTCACTAAACATTTCTAAGGCAAACCCCCACAGGTAAGTCATCACTACTATGAGTAATCTGATCTCCAGTCCACATCTATCTCAACAAGATCCCACACTGACCAAATCCCCACTCGTACCCCTACGGTGTAAAACCATCTCCATATATGAAGGTATATACATATGTCTATAATGTATAAGCATTTAAGTATGTATAAGGATATGAATAAGTAAAATGCTGCGGCGTGCAGCCCGCTGTCACACCTCCTTTTTTAGGCACCCGCGAGAGCGCGAGGGAGTTTTTCCAATTAAAGGACAATCGAAACGGGATCAATTTAATTAATTCAGAGTCGCCACTTGGGAAAATAATGGTGTCCCAAGTCACCGGTTTTAATCCCGAACCAAGGAAATTTATGACTCTATATTACAGTCTGCGAAACTAGAAACCTGGATAAGGAATTTCGTTAACCCGGGAGAAGGTGTTAGGCACTCCCGGATTCCGTGGTTTTAGCACGGTCGCTCAACTGCAATTTTTGTTTTTATCTGATTTCTTTATATATTTTATTTGTGTGCTCTTATATTCCGCTTTAATTTTTTAGAAGAATTGCGACGTCACGAAAACACATTTCGAGCCGCACCGCAACCAGTACGCCTGCGACTTTAATGTATTTCAGTTTCGCCAAGAGTAAGATTTGGGTCACATAAATGCACACCCTTATTAGGAAAGTAATTTTATTTCAAATTGTGCCTAAAGGGTCTATCGTCTGTTTAACTTTGGGAAAGGACCGTGAAATTCACTAAACGGTCCTTCCAAGTCTAAGTTTTCATGACAATTATTCGAGGGCCCCGCAATTGTGTATTTAGTGTAGCGAGGCTCATCTCACTTTTATTAAAGGCTAATCCTAACATAACTATATTTTCTATATATTTCATCTCTATCATAAATGAGAGTAAAACCTAGTTACTAATTATTATTTAAGCATTATTACGATTCGGTTAACTCTTATATTGAACTATCTGGACGTTTGACAGTGGTTCGTGCGTGTATTATATCATCATCATCAATCGGATTAAAAGGAATCTTCACTTAATGTGCATCAAACTTGTAAGCTACGAGGTCGTGAGTTGCTTAAAGCTAGTCAACCAATATAATACCAATCTTACAGTCGTTTACACTAATGTAGTAGTAGAATTATTCAGAACAACCAAAAAGCTGTCAATTATCGATTTATACTAACCTATCATAGTTTAATTCAGATCCAATTTTAATGGAGGATTAACGTGACTTAACGTAATTTATTAATGACATGTTACCAATTATAATATTGACCCAATTGTTGATGATGCTGAAACTTTATCTTTTAACGCAAAACAGTCTTCCGAATACAAGTTATATCCATTTATAGGCTCGCATGACAAATAGAAAAATTCTTTTATTGTTCAACTACGAATTAAATGAAGATAATATTATTACTTCTAATTGTTCAAGGAGTTCTATAGTCTAACTATCCATTACAAAGTCAACAACAGATTCTAACAACTTCAAGCTATTCCTATTCGATTATTAAATTTCCAATTCAACCACAGTTCAATCAATATTCTAAACTATAAAATACCATTTCCAAGCTATTTCAAATTTACAATTCATAGTTTAAATTATACAAATCATAACAAAGTTGTACAGACAATCGAAATGCATTACATAAATTTCCAGATTTACATCTAAGCTTGTAATTCAGTACAAGCGAAGTCAATGTAACTTCCAGGAGCAGACAAACATGATATCATCTTTAAGCTTTGAAATTACATCAAATCATAGATTCGAAATGTGTACCTGGAAAATTTGAAAACAATGAAGAGAGGACAAAATCAGCAGTAGCAATGAACAACAGCAACAGCAATGCAATTGTGCACCAACAACAAAATCCAAATGCAGTTCAAACAGTCGATAACCCAGGGCCAATTGTAGCAGAACCAAACAGTCACACCAATACCAACAAATAAGGATTTCAAACAAGGTATGCAATAATTTTTTCACTTGTAACACCCCAGCAGTGATAACCAAACCCAGATACACACTTGAACTTGAAATTGAACGAGAGTTCAATGGAACAGTATGTTCAACTCTATACTCCCAGGTGTTGAATCTATTTTTTCAACTTCTAGGGGCTAAATCTCAACTGAATGTCTCAGCTCCCTATTTCTCAAACAAACCCCTGTTCTGTTCTCTATCTTTTCTTCTTCAGTGTATCTGTTTGTATCCACTGTTTTGTGTGTGTATATCTCTATCTATGTCTTTTAGAATCTCCCTCTATACTTATAGTTAAACCAATCCCAGAAGCCAATAGCCCTCCACAAAACAAATACCTCTGCCCATCCCTTATTTCTGCTGAACCCTGATATTCCCTGGGCAGACCTGCCACTGTTTCGTCACTACCATCTGTCTAAGCATGGGGTTTACCTATTAAAATATTGCCTGCAACAGCCATGCCCTGCTGCAGGTTCCACTAATCCTTTCTTATGGGCAGGCTTATTAAATAACTGACCTTAATTAACTCCTACCAACTGTATCCAATTAACTCCTAATCGAGAATCAAACAAACAACAAGCCCTAGACTTATGATTTGCATACGGGTAGACAGAGAATGAACAAACATACAAATAAGTTAATTTGTTGACGACGTTAAATAAACTAGACATATGAAGCTATTGGCATTGAACTAAAACAGATAGAGATGGGAATGCCGAATAAAAGGTCTATTGGGGATGAAGAAAAACAGAAAAATGAAAGAAAAACAAAAGGATAAAAATTCACACGATTAACAAAAGAAATAAGAAGAAAGAACAGGAGAAATACCATGTAAGAAGAAAATCCGCACTTGAACGGACCCCGGACCCGTCTTGGATTCAATTCGAACTTGGACTTTTATTTTTTGAGGCCAATGGATCTTAATTGAGATGTCTTCAACAATGAAAACATCCCAATTAAGGTCTATTAGACCTCAATTAAGAAGAATGCGAAATCTAGGGTTCATGGCCGAGATTTGGGGCTTAAACGGTTCGGGCTTGATTCGAACTAAAACAAGGGTGTTTATGGTGCGAGGGAGGTGTGAGGAGTGGTTGGTGTGAATTTGAGGTGGTTTGGGATGAATGTCAAATTCCGGCGACCTTCGAACGAATATTCAAGGCGTTCGAGCTATATTCGAGACTAACAACTAACGGATCCGTGTAGAGGTGGCTTGGGAGAATCTACGGTGTTAATTTGGGGTGGTTTGGCCTACCGGAACCGCCGTGAGGCGATTTCCGGCAGGCGGCGCACGGTGGTGGACGGCGGAGCGAGGTCTGGTCTCTGAAGACCTCTGAGAGATGAAGGGGGGGGGGTTCTAGGGTGAGGGATGAGGGATTTGGCATATCAAAATGAATGGATTAATCCTAGCCGTTCGATCTGATGAGATCAACGACTGGGATCAATTCATTAATGGAAACGACGTCGCTTCGGTTAGTTTAGGACCGGACCGGTCTTTGGAGTGAAACGAGTTGGGTATAATGGAGTGATTGAGGCCGTTGGATCAATTGAAAGGGACGGATCCGATTAAAGGCGAACCGGACTGGGTTTGGGGTAACTCGATTGGGCCTGGTTCTGGACTAGGTTTTGGCCCAAATTTAGTTTCATTATCTCTTTATTTCCTAAAACTAGACTTTATATTGTATATTATATATATATATATATATATATATATATATATATATATATATATATATATATATATATATATATATATATATATATATATATATATATATATATATATATATATATATATATATATATATAGTCAGATTAACTTGTAACACATAATTAATTTTTTACTAACAATTAACATAATTAAATACCAAATCCTACCATTGTACATTAAATGACAAGAAAAATGCGAAAAATACCCCCCTTTTTTATGATTTTTTTTTTCATTTTCGTACAAATAAACTTAACTATTTCCAAGTGCGGAACTAATCCTAAAAATATAAATGCAACATATTTTGTATATATATTTTTTATTAATTTAAACAAATAGACATGGGCACACAAATGCAAACAAACACAAAACTCTTTTATTTTGACATTTTGGGAGTAATTCTCGTATAGGGCAAAAATCACGTGCTCACAGCTGCCCCTCTTTGTGCGGAAACATGAAGAGTTTTCGTGCAAAGATAAGTGAGCGGATACGAGCGATTTTTTGCCCGTTCAAGCACTCCGTATGAAGAATTTTTGGAAAAGTTTGACCGAACCTTGCTTCAAAAGGTCTCCTACATATCCCTGGCTAAAAGGGAATCAGGTCAATGTAGTTCGGGAAGTTTTGGTAGCTGGGACTACCATGACTGCTGTGATCTTGCTGTTGCTTCTATTTCCATTGCTTGACTGACCTCTTTATTACATCGTACTAACGCAAAAGAAGAAGCTAGACTAAATTACAGTATTGCGAATTCTTATCTATCCTTTCCGCTTGATCTTGTCATGTTCATTGCCATCTTGCGGGCTCTGATGTTTCTTAACATGCTTCTTCTCTTCTGACAATTGTTATCTCGGCCTATCTTGATTGCCGAACTCCGACCCTTGGTCCCTTCTTTGTGATCTTCGAACTATTCTCCTTCGAAGTCTGAACCATCTTTCCGATCCTCGTTGCCTTCCTTTTGATTATAAACTTGGACTCGTGCTGGGGATTTCCGTTATACTCAACCGCTTTCCTCAACCAAATTCAAAATAAATCGCCACTCCGTTCTTCAGGCGGGCTCCCTGGCTTCAACTACAACTTCAAAATAAAATCGCCACTCCGTTCTTCAGGCGGGCTCCCTGACTTCAACTACCACTTCAAAATTAAATCGCCACTCCATTCTTCAGGAACAAAGGTCCTAACTTCAACTACAACTTCAAAATAAAATCGCCACTCCATTCTTCAGGCGGGCTCCCTGACTTCAACTACAACTTCAAAATAAAATCGCCACTCCATTCTTCAGGCGGGCTCCCCGACTTCAACTACAACTTTAAAATAAATCGCCACTCCATTCTTCAGGCGGGCTCCCTGACTTCAACTACAACTTTAAAATAAATCGCCACTCCATTCTTCAGGCGGACTCCCTGACTACAACTACAACTTCAAAACTAAATCGCCACTCCATTCTTCAGGCGGGCTCCCTGACTTCAACTGCAACTCACTAATTTCATCCCATCCTTATCACCTTCCTTTGTTTCCTGTGCCATTTTCCTCTTCCTGCGTCGTCTCTTGGGCCACCCTTTTCTTCGCACTACCCTGTCTTGGAATTTCTTTCCCACGGGGTCGTGTTACTTTTCCTTTGGCTGCTAGAGATATCTTCGGAACTGTTTATTCACCTGCTGGGGATGATGCTACCGGGGAAGTACTTCCTCTTTTTCTACTTCTTTCACCTTTCGTTCTCTCTTGGTCTCGCCGGGGATTGAAATGTCATTAACTGAGGATTACCCTGGCGGGGGACCCCTTTTCCTTTTCCTTCTTCCCAGACCTCCTCCGGGACTCACGCCTCTGCATCCTTGAAAAACTTATGGGATATAATGCTGCTGGGGGAATCTCGAAGTTAATGTTTCATTTTCCCAACACCTGCTGGGGATGATACCAGGCTCAAAGACCACCCCCTCGTGTTGTCTACCCCTCTCTCAAAACTATCCTGCTCAGAACTGGTATTTCACGAGATCTCGTTATCCTTATCCACTGGGTATTTGTTTTCAAGAAAATTTTCGCAATGGGAGAAAATTTTCTGCCCCAGTTTGATGACCTTCTACGCGGCATGCTTTTTCGCCGACGACCCTCTTTTCCTGCTTTAAATCAAAGAAAATTGTTAGTTTCAAAACGCAGTGAGTGGTCGTGCCACTCTTGTTGGGAGCCATTTTCCTTTTCTCTTTCAGCTGCTTGGCCTCCCTCAAACTTTTAGGGACGACGTTGACGCTTGCTGGGGATGATGCTCTTTCCACAGATGGTTTCTCATCTCTCCCTTTTATTCCAACCTTTAGTTTGATCCGACCCTTTTTAGCCGGTGATCTGTTGTGAGAAATCATCTTTCGGATGTGTAATATGTGTCCATCGTACTCCATAATTCCCGTGAACCTTCCAATCAATCTGTCGTTCCAACCTTAATATCGGAACGACTTTTGCCTTATTGCCTCGTTCCACGCCTATTCATCTTCATTGTACCGCTTTGGGAGACTTGATAGAAAGCTTTGAAAAGTCAATTTTCGAAAATAAGAGAAGAGAAAAATGATAGATAAAGAATGCTGACCGCGAATGACAAAAAGAAAGGGAAAACTTTTCTCAACTCAAAACTGGGAAAAACTTATCTGAATGTGTAACTGATCCAATGGTTATGTCGCGCCTTTGGGATTAATCTATCCAGTCTATTTATGTCAATCACTTTCTGATGGCCGCATTTTGCTAGAAGCAAACGAATGTCCCAACCTTGTCTCACGCAGACACCTCATAACCATCTTGCCTTGTCACCTCATAGTGCCCTTCAAAGGGTTTTCACTAATGAGATTCTATCATTTCTCTCGACCTCCCGTCGCCTTAGGGTGCCTGTAAAGGTTTTCACGGTAAGACTCTCTCATTTTATTTCTCTCAGCTTTCTTTGCCTCAAGGTGCCCGCGAGGGTTTTCACCGTTAAGGCTCTCTCATTTTGCTTTCTTTCCAGGCTGGGGTATCGCCCACGAGATTCCCTCTAAAGCATTATCCCTTTTCGGCTTGTGCATCCTGGATTCAATCGAGAATCGGAGTGTCGCTCTTGGCTTTCATTCGCATGACTTGGCATTTCTTAAATACTGATCGAGAGGTCTTTTTTCGGTCATTAATGTGGTTTTTGTGCGCGGGGCTAAAGAAAAGAGGTTTCACCTCGACGGTTAGCTCATTACAACTTTCGGAATCCATACCATCTTTTCAAACGAAACAATGACTTCTGCCCCAGTTTTGTTGCTTGGGGAATCTTTGATTTTTATTTTAGTATGACCGAGCCGTGTGGTGCCTACGTATCCTTCTTGAGGAATCAGGTCAAACGTAGTTCACTCTTTCTTGTATCTTTTCTTTGTTTCTTTTTCTATTTGTTACACATCTTCCTTGATGATCCCGAAAGAGGGTATATGAAAGAATAATTAAGGCTCAAAAAGGGGAAACAAGGGTTGAAGTGTTTGGGGAGTAGAAAAATTGCCTCTGTCATTTCATTCTCCGAAAAACGCCAACTACAAACAAACGAGACCAAACGTTGACAAATGCATTAAAGAATTACACATAATATCTCTTGACTGCATCAGAATTGATAGCCATATCAGTGCATCTTCCCTCAATATCAGTTAGGCATAGTGCGCCGTTGGATAATACCCTAGTCACAACAAATGGTCCCTGCCAATTTGGAGCGAACTTGCCTTTTGCTTCGGCCTGGTGCGGTAGAACTCTCTTCAGCACATGCTGTCCCACTTCAAATTTCCTGGGACATACCTTCTTGTTATATGCTCTTGCCATTCTCTTTTGATACAATTGGCCATGACATACTACTGTCAATCTCTTTTCATCGATCAGACTCAATTGCTCCAATCGGGTTTTGACCCACTCATCGTCGTCAATCTCAGCTTCAGCGACAATTCGGAGGGATGGAATTTCAACTTCTGCTGGTATTACGGCTTCAGTCCCGTACACCAACAAGTAAGGAGTTTCACCTACCAAAGTCCGGACGGTAGTACGGTAACCTAATAGTGCGAATGGCAACTTTTCATGCCATTGCCTAGACCCTTCTACCATCTTCCTCAATATCTTCTTTATATTCTTGTTTGTCGCCTCAACCACACCATTTGCTTTGGGACGGTATGGTGTGGAATTTCGGTGTGTAATCTTGAACTGTTGACATACCTCCTTCATCAATCCCCTATTAAGATTGGCACCGTTATCCGTGATGATTATCTTTGGGAATTCTAAACCTGCAGATGATGTGGGAATGTACGAAGTTCACTACCGCCTTCTTGGTTACTAATTTGAAGGTTTTGGCCTCCACCCACTTGGTAAAATAATCGATCGTTACCGGAATGAACCTATGACCATTGGAAGCCGCAGGCTCTATAGGTCCAATAACATCCATACCCCATGCAACAAACGGCCATGGTGCTGACATTGTATGCAATTCAGTCGGTGGAGAATGAATCAAATCTCCGTGTATCTGACACTGATGGCATCTTCGCACGAAACTTATACAATCCCGCTCCATGGTGAGCCAGTAATATCCTGCTCGAAGAATCTTCTTTTCCAATACATACCCGCTCATGTGTGGCCCACAAACTCCGGAGTGTATATCTATCATCACTGTTGTGGCTTGACTTGCATCTACACATCTCAGCAATCCCAAATCTGGGGTTCTTTTGTACAGCACCCCTCCACTAAGGAAAAATCCGTTCGCCAATCGCCGAATAGCTCTCTTTTGATCTCCAGTTGCCTGCTCTGGGTATACTCCTAACCCGAGGTACTCTTTGACATCATGAAACCATGGCTCACCATCCATCTCTTCTTCTATCATATTACAATAGGCATGTTGATTCCGAACCTGAATATGTAACGGATCGACACGAACCTTGTCCGGGTGATGTAACATTGACGCCAAAGTAGCTAAAGCATCGGCAACCTCGTTATGCATCCTTGGGATATGCCTGAATTCTAGTGATTGGAAACGCTTGGTCAGATCGTGCAAACATTAACGATACGGGATAAGCTTCAAATCTCTGGTTTCCCATTCTCCCTGAATCTGATGTACCAGAAGGTCCGAGTCCCCCAAGACCAAGACGTCCTGTACATCCATGTCCACTGCTAATCGCAACCCCAAGATACATGCCTCGTACTCGGCCATATTATTGGTACAATGAAAACGCAGTTGAGCGGTGACAGGGTAATGATGTCCTGTTTCAGAGATGAGCACAACCCCTACTCCGACTCCTTTTGCGTTTGCCGCTCCGTCGAAGAAAAGCTTCCACCCTGGGTCCTCGTTTAACTCCAATCCATCAATTTGCAGTACTTCTTTGTCTGGAAAATACGTCCTCAAAGGTTCGTATCCGTCATCAACAGGATTCTCAGCTAAGTGATCGGCTAGGGCTTGAGCTTTCATAGTCGTCCTTGTCACATATATGATGTCGAACTCTGTAAGTAATATTTGCCATTTTGCTAACCTCCCTGAAGGCATAGGCTTCTAGAAAATATACTTCAACGGATCCAAACGCGAGATGAGGTAAGTGGTGTAAGAAGACAAATAATGTTTCAGCTTTTGGGCTACCCAAGTCAAAGCACAACATGTCTTTTCCAAATGAGTGTACTTAACCTCGTGGACCGTGAATTTCTTACTGAGATAGTAAATGGACCGTTCCTTCCTACCAGTAAGATCATGCTGCCCCAGTACGCAGCCGAACGAATTCTCCAAAACCGTCAGATAAAGAATCAGGGGTCTACCCGGTTCAGGCGGAACCAGTACGAGTGGGTTTGACAGATACCCTTTGATTTGGTCAAACGCTTCCCGACATTCTGTCGTCCATTCTATCGCAGCGTCTTTCTTCAACAGACGGAATATGGGCTCACAGGTTGCTGTAAGCTGAGCAATAAACCTACTGATGTAATTTAACCTTCCCAACAAACTCATTACCTCTGTTTTATTCTTTGGCGGGGGTAGCTTTTGAATGGACTTGATTTTGGATGGGTCCAACTCAATGCCCCATCGGCTGACGATGAATCCTAGCAACTTTCCTGATGGAACTCCGAATGCGCATTTGGCCGGATTGAGCTTGATATCATATCTTCGAAGTCTTTGAAAGAACTTCCCGAGGTCGGCAACGTGGTCTTCTTGACGTCTAGATTTTATGATCACATCATCCACGTACACTTCAATTTCCTTGTGTATCATGTCATGGAATACCGTAGTCATCGCTCTCATGTCTGTTGCCCCTGCGTTCTTCAAACCGAACGGCATCACCCGGTAGCAATAGGTCCCCCACGGTGTGATAAAAGCCGTCTTTTCTGCGTCCTCTTCATCCATCAAGATCTGATGATATCCCGCGTAGCAGTCCACAAAGGATCCGATTTCACGTCCGGCGCAATTATCAATCGGGATATGGATATTGGGAAGCGGGAAATTATCCTTAGGGCTCGCCTTGTTGAGATTGCGGCAGTCCACGCATACTCTGATCTTTCCGTCTTTCTTTGGCACCGGTACTACGTTAGCCAACCATTCGGGGTATCGAGTGACACGAATGACTTTCGCCTGCAACTGCTTGGTTACTTCCTCCTTGATCTTTACACTCATCTCCATCTTGAATTTCCGCAGCTTTTGCTTGACGGGAGGATATGCCGGATCAGTGGGTAATTTATGAACCACTAGATCAGTGCTGAGTCCTGGCATGTCGTCGTACGACCATGCCAAAATGTCTTTAAACTCCATGAGTGTTTTGATCAACTCTTCTCTCAGATTGGGTTCAATATGGACACTTATTCGGGTTTCTTTGACGTCATCCGCATTCCCCCAGATTAACAGCCTCAGTATCATTTAAATTTGGTTTGGGTTTTTCCTCGAAGTGACTTAATTCTTCACCGATTTCTTCTACGGCTTCGTCATCGCCGTATTCCGATTCACTCTCGTCACCTCTTATTTCATGCGTTATTATTTCCAAACCAGATTGACTTTCTAGATCGGGTTGATTAATCTTTAAGCACGCCATATCATTAAGATCAGTTGAAAGAAAGCTGCTCAGAAAAGTTAAAAGGAGAAAAAATAAACAAAATTAGAAACGAAGGGAACAAAATTTCATTAATGGGAACAGTACAAGGAAAAACAACTTGCAAACTCAAATCAAAATGAACTAAAACAAACGGATTTTACTCCGGGGACAACCCCAACACAAAATTTCGAAAGAAAACAATCCAAAACAAACTACCAAGACTCCTTCCGGACAGGGAGAGGAGTAGCCTTCCAATTATTCAACTTTGCTTTCGATCCCACAAACTGTATCTCGGCATGGCTGGATCCTTCGCCATCCTCTAGCATGCATACATCTGCGAATAGGTCCTCGAACTTTCTTAAGAACTCTTCGTCTGGCCTAACCATAGGACTGGGAACCTTTGTCATCGGATGTCCTCTTACTCCGGACTTGACAAAAGATCGGGAAAGGCGTGGAACAGGCTTCGGGAGCACCCATGTCTTCTGCTTATTCCTCTTGGCTCGCTGGATGTCCTCTGATGTTGGCTTGAATCCCAAGCCGAAGGTTCCCACGTTTTCGACCACAGATACCGGTTGTATGATTCCTTGCAGAGATGCACCTAAACCTTTGCCGGGTATGAAACCGTTTCTCAACATTTCATAAGCCACCATGACGTCTGCAGTAATTACTCTATCATTGGGAGTGCATTTCCCTTCTGGAACTCGGTTGGCGGATACCACATCGCAGATCTGGTATACCCATGGCCCAACATCTTCTTCTATCTCAACAAAGGGGACGATGGTGCCTCGTTGTAGATCATTCTCTCCATGGACTACGATCTTCTGTTGGTCCCACTCAAACTTGACGAGTTGGTGTAGGCTGGATGGAACTGCTTTTGCGGCATGGATCCACGGTCGCCCTATCAGAAGGTTATATGACATGACCATGTCCAGCACCTGGAATTCCATGGTGAACTCCACCGGTCCGATTGTCAAGATTAACACTATGTCCCCGACCGACGCCTTGCCTCCTCCATCAAACCCTCGGACACATATGCTGTTTTTGCGTATCCTGCCGATATCCACTTTCAACTTGTTTAGTGTAGAGAGAGGGAAAATGTTCGCACTGGACCCATTGTCGACTAGGACTTTGGTAACCACCGACTCCTCATATTTTACCGTAAGATATAAAGCCTTGTTGTGCTCGGTGCCTTCCTCAGGAAACTCATCATCGGTGAAGGTGATCCGGTTCACTTCGAAGATCCTATTGGTGATCTTTTCCAAATGACTCACAGAAATTTTATCAGGTACATTGGCCTTATTTAAAACTTTCATCAAAGCTTGCCGGTGTTCTTCAGAATGTATTAGCAAGGATAGCAATGAGATTTGTGCAGGAGTCTTCTTCAGCTATTCTATGACAGAATAATCATGCAGCTTCATCTTTTTCAGGAATTCTTCTGCCTCTTCGTCAATTACCGGATTTTTTAGTGTTGCCGGAATAGTCTTCCTTAATTCCGCAGGGGCAAAACATCTCCCTGAGCGGGTCAAACCTTGCACTTCGCAGACTTCCTCTTTAACTTCTTTTCCTTTGTAGGTTGTCGTGACCCGATCATAATTCCATGGAATAGCTTTGCTATCAGCTATCGGCAACTGTATTGCTGGCTTGATGATGAAAGGATCTACTCGAACACCTGCTACCGTCAAGACGGGTTTGGTTGCTACCCCTGGTACAACTATTCTTGCTCCTCCCGGCCTCACCAGTACCTCGCTTGCACTTCCCCTTTCTGCTTCCAACCCCTCTTGTACGTCCTTCTTGCAAATGAGTGACTCATCAAGGCTTGGCCCCTTTTTCATTCTTACCCCACTAGACTTGATCATCATTATATTCTGGGAGGTTTTCTCCTTTCCCTCTTCTACTCGTACCAACTCGATCATGTTGGTCTCATGATGAGTTGGAAGTGGATTTTGGTTGATGTTGGGCTCCGCTGGAGTCTGGACCTCAATTCGGCGAGTGTCGATGAGTTCCTAGATGGCTATTTTCAATCGCCAACACTTTTCTGTGTCGTGCCCCGGACATCCTGAGCAGTATGCACAATTTATTGAATGATCCAGATTCTTTGGAAGAGGGTTTGGTAGCTTAGCCTCGACCGGATTTAGCAACCCTACTTGCTTCAAACGGTGGAACAGACTGGTGTAAGACTCCCCCAAGGGAGTGAAAGTCTTTGGCCTTGGCGCCCTGTCGCTCTTGAATGCTTGGTTCGAACGAAAGCCCGCGCCCGTGGGGTTTCTATAGGCTCTTGGGGGTGGATAACTGTTTTGCGGGTTTGGTGCACGCCATGGTGCATGGACGGGAGGTGCGGCATATGACTGAGCATGATGGACAGTAAAATGGTGATCAGGTGCTGGATAGTAATGTTGCGGGTGGTTATATGGATTGTGGAAGTAATTTTGGTGGTGAGGCTGTGGCGGGTTATACTGGGGTGCGGGGCCTCTGTTTCTGAACCATGTTTCGGACTCGACTGCCGTGACTTCTTCCTTCCTCTTTTTCCCAAGCACTCCTCCGGTACCACTTTGAATAGCTTGGGTGGTGGCTTTCAATGCTGAGTAGCTCATGATCTTGTTGGCTTTAAAGCCTTCCTCGATAATAGCCCCCATCTTTATCACCTCGGTGAATGACTTACCGACGGACGTCACCAGATGTCCGAAATAGGTTGGCTCTAGTGTCTGCAGGAAATAATCCACCATCTCGTTCTCTCTCATAGGCGGATCTACCCTTGCTGCCTGTTCCCTCCAGCGGAAGCCAAATTCTCTGAAACTTTCGGCGGGTTTCTTCTCTAACTTTAGCAATGATAAGCGGTCTGGGACTATTTCAAGATTGTACTGAAATTGGCCAATGCATGCTTGAGCCAAATCATCCCACGTAAACCATCTGCTGGGATCCTGCCTAGTGTACCACTCTAGTGCAGATCCCCCCAAACTCTGACTGATAGAGTGGGGCGCTTGTCGAAGGATCAAGGGGTGGATGTTCTGGAGCTGATGCGAGAGTAGGGAGGTTTGGTGAAGACTGTCCCCTAGCCCAGGCTAGGTGCATCTCTGTTATCTGCTGTTTCAACCGATCTACCTCTTCTTTCATGATCTGTATCTCTGATTTCTCTTCCTCGAGACTTTTACCGGAACTGGACATACTTGCTGGAATTGGCCCTTTAGATCTAGTACGATAATGGTGGCTGGCCAGTATATTCTGTCAAACCAACTGCTAAATTTTTCTGGATTGCAACAAACTTTGTTAGCTTACTGAATTTAACAAGCATGTTATCGCACGTTGGGATGCAATGCACCTAATCAATTAACCCTTTCTATATGTTCTCATCACATGCGTCATTCCAGCTTCTTTTCTTTTCTTTTTCTCTTTTTTTTCTTTTTCCTTTTTTCAATTATCCTTGAAAGCCTTATTGTTATTAATCTTCGTGTTCTTTTCCTTTCTTTTTAGTGGTGGTCGAATCTTATGTGGATTGCCTACGTATCACGTCCCCGCGTGAATCAGACCGAGCGTAGTTCTAGTCACAAGATTGTGGCAAAATTCGGTAATTTTTATATCAAAAAACCCTTAAAGTTACAAAACATGTCTTACAATAATCAACAAAATAAGAGAAATGCCTGACTCGAAAAAGGAAAATAAAATGCCAACCAGCTTGACTCAATATTTCAAAATACATTTTTAATCAAAAGTCTAATGCTCTAAAATTCCTGGGGGCCCGCGAGGCATCATTCGGCCTTGCCGCGGGCCTTGGTGTGAGGTCTTTGTGTAGTCCCCTTAACTCTCTCATGATCTGATGAACATAGCCCATAACCGAAGCAAAAAGGGCGGTGCGGGGCATTTGTTCACAAGCTAAGCACTTCATGGTGACATAATGCCCGATTTCTCCAATTGTATCCTTGATCATGTCCCTTTCTCTGAGTAGCTGTTCTATCTGCTGGTTTTTCGCCCCCAATCTTCGAGCATTGTTGGTGACTTGGTCTAGGAGCCTATCCACTTGTTCTTGCAGTCGGGCCACCAAATTGTGGCAACGGTCGAGGTCTGCTCTAGCATCTCGGGCTTGCTTGAAAACCCGCTCCCTGAGGATAACATTTGCTTCCCTTAGACTAGTGATGATCTCAGTGTAATCTTCTTCCACCCGTTGTAGGTGAAGTGCCTGTTGATGTGCCTCCTTTCTCCAGCTAGAACGGATCCTCGTTGTTTGGGTCTTTGACTCTTCCAATTCTCTTTGGACATCGGCAACTTGGTTTTTCAAACCCTTTATCAATTTTTCGTCCGCTCGACTCCTCAACTGTCTGTCAACATCCCTTTTCATTTGCTGGATTTGAGCTCTCAAAAAGTCATTTTCTTGTGCCAACTTCTTTTTATCTCCTTCGTCGGCGGCAGCTTGCATATCCTTTTCAAATTGGAGATCTTGGACCCGCTGCTCTATCTTTCCAATCCTTGTTATGTAAACCTCTTCCTTAGCTAACCAGTCCCATTGTTCTTGTGACGCTTCAGCAAATTCCCTGAGGTGAGGTCTTTTGGCTGGTCTTTCACCCGATGTTTCTCCTTTGTACCAAGTAAGATATCCGGGTACAACCTCTCCTCTAGCTCGATCCTGCACACAAGTGTTTGCCTCCAGATATTGACATTTGCTCCAGATCTGGCGGACCCTTGCTTCTGGGAATTGACCATCGGGACCAATTTCAATAACCTGGGTACTCAGGTCTTCTTCTTTGGGTACTATCTGGCACCTCCCAAGCTGTCTCAAAACCCGACGGGGCGCATAAGGTTGAATGCTCTTAAGTCCCATTAAGAGAAAGTGGGACCTAGCCGCTGGCATGTACACGATTCTGTCTATCTGTAACCAACCCAACGTCCATTGTATTTGACTTGCGCTGAGAGCCTGAAAGTATGCCCTCCATGCCAATGTTCCTTCAGGAAAGACGGTCCTATCAATCCTTGTATAGAATTCGCTTATGCAAGTTTTCTCAACCAACCCATATCTCAAGAATTGGGTGCGGCGACACAGGGTGCTCGATCATCCACATCTGTAGCAGTAAATTACAGCCTTCGAAAAAATCTCCTCCGGCTTTGCAGGCTGTGAGAGCTCGATATATGTCTGATAGTATCATGGGAGCAAGAGTACTTTCGCTTTGGTCAAGCAAGGTACTGACGACTCCGGCTACCTTTATATCAATATTTCCGTCTTTTCTCGGGAATACCACGAGTCCTAAGAAGGCTATCATGAAGGCAATTCGTCTGTGCTCCTCCCATTTCTGGCGATTACCCTTGCTGCATAATTTGTTCTCCGGCTTGTCAAAACCTCCCACATGACCGTACCTTTGATAGATGAAGCTTAAAGTACAAAACCCTTGTGCTAGATCTGGGTTACGTACCGTTCTGGCTATCTTCAGTGAGTCTAGAAACCGATGTATGGCGACAACCCTGGGGCGATTAGATATTGATGCCCCAATGGTATATCAGTGTTTCCAATGCATCCGGTCATCTCCTCCACAGTTGGGTTGAGCTCGAAGTCCGAGAAGTGAAAGACATTGTGCGCAGAGTCCCAATATGTGACCAATGCTCTTATGATGTCCCCTCGAGGCTTTATTTCAAGCAGACCTGTGAGACCTTTCAAATATTTCTTAACCTCATCCTGCCCTTCTTCGCCTAGATCATCCCACCATAGTCGTAATTGTACCGGGATTTTAGTCATGAGTGAAAAGGGTTCATTTTATATCGTGCTCATCCTGCACATTTATTTAAAGAAGAAGATCATTTTGGCTGGCAACGCTTGGACTATTTTTTCAAAATTTTAAAATTTTGGTATATTTTTTGAAAAAGGGCAAGTTGGACCCGACAGGGGTTTCCTACGTATCTCACATCCGGTGAGAATCAAACCCGCGTAGTTCGGTCCGTCAAAACAAACTATTTTTCTTTTATTGACCGACAAAGAAAACACATTTGTTAAGAAAACCATTTTGTTGGCAGAGTCAACCTTCCGTCGTCTTTTATTAGCAAACTAAATTATTAATTTGTTGGGTAAAGCGCATTTTGTATTTTCTGAAAAATATCTATTTCTCCATACTGTTTTCTTTTGTTTTTCGTTTTTCTTCAGTATTTAAAAGCCGGTCAGCATGCAAGTTCGAATAAATGCTTAAAACAAACATGGTATAGCATGATGGTCTTTTCATTTCAGGTTGCCTGTCCTAGACGGACCCAACCCCTGTGTTGAGTCCCCTAAGTCAAATGCAACGTGATGCAAATAAGCATTTCCTACTAGGGATCCGGTATGCAGTTACGTTATTCTAAGTTCAAAACCTCGGTACATGATCTAGACTGTGTACCCAAGCGGACAACTCGGGCCGAGGAAGGAGCTCCTTTCCGGGAACCAAAAGGCCAACCGGCTTAGAAACTTTCCGAGCCTCTTTATTATTTCGGGGTATGACACTAACAGAATAAGGAGTCTCAACCAGTGAGCACATCCCCGGGGGTGAGAAGTGAAGGTTTTTCGGCACAGTTTACATACACAGTTCACATAATATCAAAGCGGTAAACATATAGCAGTTTGTATATACAGTCTAGATAGTATCAAAGCGGTAAACATATAGCACATTAACTAAACATATAATAAAATCAGACATAGACAAAAACAGCAATTTAACTGAGCTCGAATTCTTAAACCCTGAACCGAAGTTCTGGGTGAAATTATATCCCCAGTGGAGTCGCCAGAGCTGTCACACCTCCTTTTTTAGGCACCCGCGAGAGCGCAAGGGAGTTTTTCCAATTAAAGGACAATCGAAACGGGATCAATTTATTTAATTCAGAGTCGCCACTTGGGAATATAATGGTGTCCCAAGTCACCGGTTTAATCCCGAACCGAGGAAATTTATGACTCTGTAATATAGTCTGCGAAACTAGAAACTTGGATAAGGAATTCTGTTAACCCGGGAGAAGGTGTTAGGCACTCCCGGATTCCGTCGTTTTAGCACGGTCGCTCAACTGCAATTTTTGTTTCTATCTGATTTCTTTATATATTTTATTTGTGTGCTCTTATATTCCGCTTTAACTTTTTAGAAGAATTGCGATGTCACGAAAACACATTTCGAGCCGCACCGCAACCAGTACGCCAGCGACTTTAATGTATTTCAGTTTCGCCAAGAGTAAGATTTGGGTCACATAAATGCACACCCGTATTAGGAAAGTAATTTTATTTCAAATCGTGCCTAAAGAGTCTATCGTCTGTTTAACTTTGGGAAAGGACCGTGAAATTCACTAAACGGTCCTTCCAAGTCTAAATTTTCATGACAATTATTCGAGGGCCCCGCAATTGTGTATTTAGTGTAGCGAGGCTCATCTCACTTTTATTAAAGGCTAATCCTAACATAACTATATTTTCTATATATTTCATCTCTATCATAAATGAGAGTAAGACCTAGTTACTAATTATTATTTAAGCATTATTACGATTCGGTTAACTCTTATATTGAACTATCTGGACGTTTGACAGTGGTTTGTGGGTGTATTATATCATCATCATCAATCAGATTAAGAGGAATCTTCACTTAATGTGTATCAAACTTGTAAGCTACGAGGCCGTGAGTTGCTTAAAGCTAGTCAACCAATATAATACCAATCGTACAGTCGTTTACACTAATGTAGTAGTAGAATTATTCAGAACAACCAAAAAGCTGTCAATTATCGATTTATACTAACCTATCATAGTTTAATTCAGATCCAATTTTAATGGAGGATTAACGTGACTTAACGTAATTTATTAATGACATGTTACCAATTATAATATTGACCCAATTGTTGATGATGCTGAAACTTTATCTTTTAACGCAAAACAGTCTTCCGAATACAAGTTATATCCATTTATAGGCTCGCATGACAAATAGAAAAATTCTTTTATTGTTCAACTACGAATTAAATGAAATAATATTATTACTTCTAATTGTTCAAGGAGTTCTATAGTCTAACTATCCATTACAAAGTCAACAACAGATTATAACAACTTCAAGCTATTCCTATTCGATTATTAAATTTCCAATTCAACCACAGTTCAATCAATATTCTAAACTATCAAATACCATTTCCAAGCTATTTCAAATTTATAATTCATAGTTTAAATTATACAAATCATAACAAAGTTGTACAGACAATCGAAATGCATTACATAAATTTCCAGATTTACATCTAAGCTTGTAATTCAGTACAAGCGAAGTCAATGTAACTTCCAGGAGCAGACAAACATGATATCATCTTTAAGCTTTGAAATTACATCAAATCATAGATTCGAAATGTGTACCTGGAAAATTTGAAAACAATGAAGAGAGGACAGAATCAGCAGTAGCAATGAACAACAGCAACAGCAATGCAATCGTGCACCAACAACAAAATCCAAATGCAGTTCAAACAGTCGATAACCCAGGGCCAATTGTAGCAGAACCAAACAGTCACACCAATACCAACAAATAAGGATTTCAAACAAGGTATGCAATGATTTTTTCACTTGTAACACCCCAGCAGTGATAACCAAACCCAGATACACACTTGAACTTGAAATTGAACGAGAGTTCAATGGAACATTATGTTCAACTCTATACTCCCAGGTGTTGAATCTATTTTTTCAACTTCTAGGGGCTAAATCTCAACTGAATGTCTCAGCTCCCTATTTCTCAAACAAACCCCTGTTCTGTTCTCTATCTTTTCTTCTTCAGTGTATCTGTTTGTATCCACTGTTTTGTGTGTGTATATCTCTATCTATGTCTTTTAGAATCTCCCCTCTATACTTATAGTTAAACCAATCCCAGAAGCCAATATCCCTCCACAAAACAAATACCTCTGCCCATCCCTTATTTCTGCCGAACCCTGATATTCCCTGGGCAGACCTGCCACTGTTTCGTCACTACCATCTGTCTAAGCATGGGGTTTACCTATTAAAATATTGCCTGCAACAGCCATGCCCTGCTGCAGGTTCCACTAATCCTTTGTTATGGGCAGGCTTATTAAATAACTGACCTTAATTAACTCCTACCAAGTGTATCCAATTAACTCCTAATCCAGAATCAAACAAACAACAAGCCCTAGACTTATGAATTGCATACGGGCAGACCAGAGAATGAACAAACATACAAACAAGTTAATTTGTTGACGACGTTAAATAAACTAGACATATGAAGCTATTGACATTGAACTAAAACAGATAGCGATGGGAATTGACCGAATAAAAGGTCTATTGGGGATGAAGAAAAACAGAAAAATGAAAGAAAAACAAAAGGATAAAAATTCACACGATTAACAAACGAAATAAGAAGAAAGAACAGGAGAAATACCATGTAAGAAGAAAATCCGCACTTGAACGGACCCCGGACCCGTCTTGGATTCAATTCGAACTTGGACTTTTATTTTTTGAGGCCAATGGACCTTAATTGAGATGTCTTCAACAATGAAAACATCCCAATTAAGGTCTATTAGACCTCAATTAAGAAGAATGCGAAATCTAGGGTTCATGGCCGAGATTTGGGGCTTAAACGGTTCGGGCTTGATTCGAACTAAAACAAGGGTGTTTATGGTGCGAGGGAGGTGTGAGGAGTGGTTGGTGTGAATTTGAGGTGGTTTGGGATGAATGTCAAATTCCGGCGACCTTCGAACGAATATTCGAGGCGTTCGAGCTATATTCGAGACTAACAACTAACGGATCCGTGTAGAGGGGGCTTAGGAGAATCTACGGTATAAATTTGGGGTGGTTTGGCCTACCGGAACCGCCGTGAGGTGATTTCCGGAAGGCGGCGCACGGTGGTGGACGGCGGAGCGAGGTCTGGTCTCTGAAGACCTCTGAGAGATGAAGAGAGGGGGGGTTCTAGGGTGAGGGATGAGGGATTTGGCATATCAAAATGAATGGATTAATCCTAGCCGTTCGATCTGATGAGATCAACGACTGGGATCAATTCATTAATGGAAACGACGTCGCTTCGGTTAGTTTAGGACCGGACCGGTCTTTGGAGTGAAACGAGTCGGGTATAATGGAGTGATTGAGGCCGTTGAATCAATTGAAATGGACGGATCCGATTAAAGGCGAACCGGACTGGGTTTGGGGTAACTCGATTGGGCCTGGTTCTGGACTAGGTTTTGGCCCAAATTTAGTTTCCTTATCTCTTTATTTCCTAAAACTAGACTTTATATTGTATATTATATATATATATATATATATATATATATATATATATATATATATATATATATATATATATATATATATATATATATATATATATATATATATATATATATATATATATATATATATATATATATATATATATATATATATATATATATATATAAGTCAGATTAACTTGTAACACATAATTAATTTTTTACTAACAATTAACATAATTAAATACCAAATCCTACCATTGTACATTAAATGACAAGAAAAATGCGAAAAATACCCCCCTTTTTTATGATTTTTTTTTTCATTTTCGTACAAATAAACTTAACTATTTCCAAGTGCGGAACTAATCCTAAAAATATAAATGCAACATATTTCTGTATATATTTTTTTTATTAATTTAAACAAATAGACATGGGCACACAAATGCAAACAAACACAAAACTCTTTTATTTTGACATTTTGGGAGTAATTCTCGTATAGGGCAAAAATCACGTGCTCACACCCGCTCCAATACATATACCGCTAAATTTACCCATGATTTGATCCAATTTAAGAGAAATAGAGGAGGATTTTAAGACAAAAACGCGTAAATGAACCATAAAACTCACCTCCGATGATAACCCAATGAACTCCCAGCAATTTCTCGTCCAAATCGCCCAATTCACCTCTCAAAACCGAGTCCTAATGTTTTTTATAACTTCTGAAATCTTACACCTTCTGTTATTCTTATCACAGGCGCGATTTCCGCATCTGCGGACAAAAATCCGCCTCTGCGATACCGCTTCTGCGACCAAATGGTCACTTCTGCGAAACCCAGGCCTAATTGGCCACTTCCGCTTCTGCGAGCCACGGACCGCTTCTGCGCGTCCGCTCCTATGGAACCACCTCTGCTCCTGCGGGCCTTACCGCTTCTGCGCATCAGAGTCCGCTTCTGCGGACTCGTTTAGGCGACAAGTCTTTCGCTTCCGCGGATCCCCCCACAACGAGCCCAGACCGCTTCTGCGGTCTTACCTTCCGCACCAGCGGTGCCGCCCCTGCGGACCAAGATCCGCCTCGGCGAACCCCAGCACTTCTACGCCCTCTTTTCCGCTCCTGCGGACTCGCTCCTGCGCTCCCATTTCCGCAGGAGCAAAAACAACAGAACCAGCAAATCTTCAAACCTGCAAAACCTCTAAAATTCCTCTCCCGAAACCACCCTGGGTCCCCCGGGACCCCAACGAAAGCCACAAACATACTCCATAGCACCATACGAACTTGCTCCAATGATAAAAACACATACTTTAACACGGAATAACATCGAATTCAAGCAATTCAAGCCTAAGGTTTCATTCAAACTTCTGGAACCAACATTCGATCAAAAACCCGACCAAACGACCTCCGAATGGCCTGAAATTTTGCATGCGCATCCAAAATCACCTAACGGAGCTACTGCAACTGTCAGAATTCCATTCCGACTCCCGGATCAAAATCTCATCTACCGATAGGATATCGCCAAAATTCAACTTTAGCCAATTCAAGCCTAAAACTACACCGAACCTCCAAATTCACTTCCGATCGCTCTCGTAGCTCATAAATGACCTCCCGGAGCTGACCGAATCATTAGAATTCGATTCCGAGCACTCTAACCCGCAAGTCAACATCCAACTGACTTTTCTCAACTATTCCTTCTTCTAAGAGACTATTTGTCTCAATTTCAACCAAACTCAACCCGGTTTGACTCAAACTTACCCAACATGCATATTACAACATTAACAAGCAGATAGCGGGGATAACGGGGTGATAACTCACATGATGACGGGCCGGGTCATCACACTAATGCAGTTGCTTCTATGAAAGCTGAGGGGTACAATATGAAAACCTATTACAATTGACCTAAACTTAGAATAAACACAATCATGAAACTAGTTCTTCTATCTTAGTTCATGTAGCTTCAGATGTGCACATTTGTATCTCGCAAACATTGCTTGCAAAACAAACTTGATCCTTTTTGCTCTCAAATATGCTTAACTTCTGCTTATGTGCATTGCATGTAAAAGAGAACAACTTAGTTATTTAATAGATCAGCAGTTGGAGTTTGATCGAGACTCCATTGCTTATCCTTTGTCGATTTGAGTCCTTAACTAATACAAACTCTCATCCTTATCCTAGCTTAGGATTGTGTTCTCTTATCATAAGGAGATTGTCCTCCTTAAAACTCAATGCAACCTTTTCGATTCCATTTAGAAGATATCTGTTGCATATGTTTCAGTACATATCTTCCTCACGTGTCTCTCATGATAGACTAGGTCTTTCCTTCATGTTCATTTGTCAATCTTCAAAACTTCAACTAAACTTGGGCCAACATATATTTTTCATTTTAAAAATAGTGATTTACTATTTTGTAAAATTATGAAAATCAATCTCTGAATTTACACAAAAGATTAAAATTGAAGTAGGATTAGATGCAAAATGCCGTTCCAGACAATGATACTTACTTTTTTTTTTTTTGGTAAATGGGATCGATTTATTTAAATATACTAAGTACTTTGCTCTTCAAATAATATAATAGACAGTGTTGACAATTTGAGAATATATATTGTTAATTGCTTGGCTCCTTGAATTACTCTATGGTTGCAAATTACGTCAATTGTTACCTCATACTTCAACGCACACGAGAAGCAGTGGACTTGTGATTGTTTATTCAATTTTTCCATTTAACAATCAACTGAAACAAATATATAAATAAATGACAAAAATAATGAGTTTAATAATAAAAAATTTGATTTTTTTTTTTTTTGGTTTTTATTTTGTAGATTCGGATTGATCTTGCTGTCACGCTCCTTCTTGTGCTAGTTAATGCTAAGACAATGTGTAATTAATATGCGTTTTTGTTTTTTGGTTTCCTAAAAACATCCGCAGCTGCTATGACTGCTCTTTGAGTGAGCACTTTGCGGTAATCAAATTGTCTACACTTGGTAAACCCCCGGCCCTATGTATTAGCTGCAAACTACACCGGAATATAAACCGCACTAGACAAGCCTGTCGGGCTTGATCCAAAAGACATTAAGGGAGGAATCCATCCCGGAATATATGCGTTTTCTTTGTCTCAAATAATTTTGAAGTTGTTATCAATCGACGACACATATATTCGTGTCAATAGATATATAATAATTAGAAATAATATAGAGTGAATTAAAATCCAGATTGGCTGATTTCTTAACCACTTTTCCAGATATCTGAAAAAATGTGAAGAATCAAAGTTGGGAACGTTCAAAATGCCACAAAACTGAAAAGGTCAAACGTTGTCGTGCCCCCATCTCACTCGTTATCCTATAAATAACTATGATCACAATAAGAAAATATACTTTTGAAAGATTCAAATGCCACCAATACCAAATACGATTATGGACAATCGTACATATCCCAGCTGAATGCGATTTATTGCTCCATTTTTAAATGATTTTTTACAATTTTTGTGATTTTTGGAAACAAATTAAAGAAAATCAAAATACACATTTATTTATTCTTAATTGGAAAATACTAAAAAAATAATAGAAATTAATTACTTTTTAAATTTAGTAAGAAATCAGAAAATTAGAGGAAAAAAGAAAATACAAGGAAAATAGGAAAGAAAATAAAATACAAAAAGAAAATACAAGGAAAATAGGAAATAAAATAAAATACAAAAAAGGAAAATAAAAAAATGTAGAAAGGAAATAAATACAAAAATACAAAGAAAAGTATGATACAAAAAAAATACAATACAAAATCTGGGCTAATACAAATAATGGCCCAAATTGTTAAATACCCGCCCAAGCCCGAAGAGACCAAACCCGATCTGCCCACGTACAAGTTAAAACGACACCGTTCAGGTGTAACCAAATCTAGACCGTTCAAATAATAAGATGAAACGGCCTAGAATGACGGTCATCTAATAAATGAAATGACGTTGTATATTGAAATCAATCTAAGCCGTTTATCTAATCAATCCAATGGCCACAATTAAATGACCACTTAAATAAAACGATTTCGTATAGGGGTAATTGAATCTGAGCCGTTGGTTCATTTGATCAAACGGTCTCAGATCCTCAAGGGTTTTTAAATATACCAAACGTTACATACACTCTCATTTTTACACCCCTTTGTCTTCACTTGAAACCCTAGCCACCCTAGGTTCCTCTCAACCACCCGTCGGAAACCAACCGGCAGGGAACACTACCCTCTCTGATAAGGCCGCCACTAACACCATATAACCTCTTCCATCTTCTCTTTCACCTCATCCAATTAGTTTCCCTCGAAAACTCCTAGAACCTTCGAATAATTAAAAAGGTGTCGCCGGAACCCTACTCCGGCGAACACCACATTTGATTCAGAACCCACCATTAACTCCGTCCAGCCTTCTTCGTCTCCTCTTTCACCCCTTCTAATTAGTTTCCATCGAATAAGCCCAGAAACCTTCAAATCTTTCAAAAAGTGTCGTCGGAACCCTATTCCGGCGAACACCTTCATTCCAAAACCACCATGAACATCCCCAAAACATCTAGCCTCATACTTTTAAGAATATTTTAAACAAAAAGAGACTCAACAAGTCTGCCTGAGAACAAAAACCCCAATAAACGATATCCAGAATTTCAAAGGTTCTGGAAAATCAAGAAAAATGAAGAAAAGGAAAAACAGAAGAAAGAAAGAAAGAAAAGAAAAACAAGAGAAGGAAAAAGAAAGCTAAGTATCTGAATTCCTTGCTTTTGTTTATTTTTCGTACTTATGATTGCATGACTATGATTTCCCTTCTCTGAATAGTTCTTGGTAAAAATCGTAGGTTTTTTGGTGTTCATATTGTTATACTTAGATTTTAGGGTTTTAATTGTTAAAATTTTATTAGTAACTTCTTTTTCTGTTAATTAGATTCTACATCTGTTTAAATGCTCTTTTGAATCTCATTAACTGATTACTTAGATTCTGATTTGATTTTATCTGTTACAATTAATGATTGTTTGGTTAATTTTGTGGATTAATTAAGAGTTTTTGACTTTGATTTTTGGGTATCTGATTAATATGGGGGTTAAAGGGTAAATAAGAGATAAGGCAAGGTTTAATTTGGGGAAAGTTAATAGGTACGCTGTAATAAATCTAAGGGCGTATGGGTATATTTGGGAATCCAGTGTGGTTCATGGGTAATTATGTAATGGGTAAAGGGTATTACGGGCATAGTAAAAGGGCAATTAGGTGAAAATTGAAAGCAAGTGAGGGCAAATTAGACCTTTAAGGGTTATAGAATACGTTAGATACCACTAGAACCTTCTAGAAGGGGTTCTAGTATATTTTTAAATAAAATAAGTGTAGTTATCTGATAAATGAATCATAAGAGGAAGGGTAGAAACTAAGAATATTTAATTCAAATTTCCCTCCCATTTTATTCTACAAATATGCCTCATTAGGCCACCTTGAATAAGTTTTGAAATTCTGATAATCTGAAAACAAAAATACTTTTATATCTCTGCAATTTCGAAATTCATAAGTTTTCATCTTTAGAAAATTTCTCAAAATCCTGCAATACTACTGTTCCATTGATTCCGACTCAACTTCAAGCTGTGATTCTCCTACATTTGGCATTTTATCTGTGGATTAGGTATTCTGCGTGGTCTGGATTTGGGTGCTGAAGTTGTGTTTAACAACTTGCTGTTTGTTATGATTATTGATCCCTATTTCTTCATAGTTTCTCATTGATCTTCTACTTCCAGGTACACTTCTAATACTTGAGGATGTAATCACAAGTTTGAAGAAATGAAGTTGTTCGATTGATGCTATTAGTTTACTGATTATGTCCATTTTGATCAATATAGAACTAGCTAGGTATATGGGTATTCATTAGGAGTGATCAATGTGTAAAATTGGACTCGGACTGTTAGATTTTTTTAAAATAGTTTAGTTTAATTACCATAGAGATAATCACGTTTGAAGTAGGTTAGTAGTAAAATAACTATATTAGATTAGAGATTAGATAACTGAAAATAATGTTAAAATTTGTTCTAGTTAAATTTTCTAGAATCTTCAGCAATTACGAACCAGTAAAAATGCCATGAAATTTTGAAATTTATTTGTTAGCCTTAATTTTGTATTAGCTAGTTTTAATTTGAAAAAGCATGTGTTTGTTAGAATTCGAATGTTTTTAATAGCCGTGAATTGCTTAGACTAATTCAACTATAAAAACTCGTGTTAAGATCTAGTAGTAGATGTAAAATAAAAGCTTAAATATGAATGAATTTGTATTTTTCAATCTAAGTATGTTTTCTGTAGTTTAGTCTTTATATTTTCCAATTGAACAAAAACAGTAATTCAATATGAATGGTTCAATCACACGTTCTTCTGAATAATGATATGAAGCTGTAAAAATAGAAAAGTAAATTGCCCTATTGTCCATTAGGCATGTATATATGGTCTAGTATTTGGATTGATTTAGGTTATTGGGCATGTACATTCCAACGTGTGGTCTGGAACTCAAGCTCAAGCTGGATTTAATCGATGTAGTGATAATAGGCCAGGGTACCGCACTAGATTTTAGTCCAGGCCTAGAACAAATATAGTGTGATGACCCGGTTAGCTTCGGGAGGTAATTTGTGACTTAGGGGAGCGATCGGAATTGAATTTGGAGGTCCGGTGTAGAAATAGGCTTGAATTGGCGAACTTGGAATTTTGGCGAAATCCGATTGATAGGAAAGATTTTGATCTGGGAGTCGGAATGGAATTCCGATAGTTGCAGTAGCTTTGTTAGATAATTTTGGATATTTCTACAAATTTTCAGGTCATTCAGACATCATTTGGTTGGGTTTTTGATGGAATATATGTTTCGGAAGTTTTGGTTGAAACTTAGGCTTGAATCCGCCTTGATTTGATGATTCTTGTGTTTAATGATGTGTTTTTATGATTGCAACAAGTTTGTATCGTGATTTGGAGTAGGTTTATGGTTTTGGTTGAGGTCTCGGGGGCCTCGAGGGTGATTCCGGGGGTCAAACGGACCATTTTGAGATGAAGAACACATCAGAATTTGCTGTCATAAAAGATGTAAACTTTTGTTCTATGCGATCGCATTGGTGGAGATGCGATCGCATAGATGGATTTGGGAAGGCTTCATTTTTGTTCTATGCGATCGCGGTCAGGTGTATGCGATCGCATAGTTGAGGGATTTTGTGCTCTACGATCGCAGAGGTGTATATGCGATCACATAAGGTAATTGGCCAGGGGTCCCAAGTGAGGAGTTTGTTCTATGCGATAGCGGGTGTGTGAGTGCGATCTCATAAGCCATCTTGTAGGGGTGGAAAATTTGTTCTATGCGATCGCAAGTAAGGTGATGCAATCGCATAGTGTAATTTAAATGACAGACTGATCAGTTTAATAACATTTCAGACGTGAGGGTTTAAGAGACTTTCACCTAGTTTTCAATTGAAGGTAAGTTTTATGGACTAATTACGTGATTTTATCCTAGAATCTTCATCTATATCATTGAAAATTGAAGGAATTAAGGTGTAAAATAAGGTTTTGCTTGAAGCCTAAGAAAAAAAGTATCGATGGTTTGAAGGGGAAAATGAACTCTAATTTTGATAACTTTTATATGTATGGACTAGTGGCGAGACGAGAATTTTGAAAATGTGGATTTCATAATTTTTCGAGAAGCAAGCCCGGGGCTCGAGTTTTGCCAGCTTCGTATTTTTGGGTGTAATTCGAGTTATTTCGATTGGGTTATCTTCTTTTAGACTATTTTCATGTATTCCTATTGGTTTTTATCAGATTCGGCACCCGTGGAGGTTGATTCTCATGGCAAGGGCATTGCGGACTACTTTTTTAGCCGGTTCGAGGTAAGTAATAGGTGTTGATAATGACCTAAGGGTTTGAAACCCCGGTATATCACTATGTGACGCTGTATTGAGGTGAGACACGTAATCTACTATGAGTGTGGGGTCGATTGTTATTGGGAACTATCGCTTAGTCTGATTGTGTAGCATTATACTATGCTTTTAGCTATAAATGAGCCGATAAACCTCCTACTTGGATGTTTGTGGTTATATTTGGGCTGTGAGCCAGTTATTTTGATCCCTAGAGGATCGTTATCATATCTTCTATGATTATAGCATGTTATCATGATATCAGTCCTGAGCTAAACACTCTCTAAAATTATTTTCCAAACTCTGGTATTTCTGAACACTGATTTCTATTATCACTGTTAAAAAGGATTTCAAAATGATAAATTATTGTGCCTGTGAGGCATGAATTGCATGTAGCTAGACTGGCAGTGGATCGGCCTGTGCGCCGCAGCATGTCACTGATATTGCACTTGGGCTGTAGGAGCCCCTCCAAAGTATGAACCCCCACAGTGAGTGCGGGTAGCCAAATGGATCGGGCTATGCGCCGTAGCAGTCATGTTCATGCCTCTACATTGCATTTAGACATATCTGTTGTACTGTTTTATCTGTCATTGCTTTATCTGATATTTATACTGCCGAAAAGGATAGAAGAGGAATTATATAGCTTTGCTGAGTGGTTTATTGGGTATTTTTACCTTGAATGTCTTTATCCGTGCTTATTACAACTCAGTTGGAAGTACTCACTCCACTTCATGCACCTTGTGTGCAGATCCAGGTACATCATAGCACGGCTGACATCCCAGCTGCTTCAGAGATCTCATTGGACTATCGAGGTAGCTGCTTGGCGTCTGCAGGACCCGACTTTCCTTGCTACCCCATTTTCTTTAACTTTTCCCCATTTGCTAGACACTTTGTGTACTTAGTATTATTGATATACTCTTGGTAGAGGCTCCTCACTCATGACCCCAGATTCTATGGGAGTATTGTGCTATTTTGGGATATTTTCTAAGCTTATGCTAGATTTTGTATTTTTATTATCACTGTTAATGCTTTTAAAGTAAAGTAAGAGTTGGTAGCTCGGTATTTTGAAAGGTTGGTTAGGCTTGCCTAGCAATGTGTTGGGCGCCATCACAACCGGGTTTTGGGGTCGTGACAAGTTGGTATCAGAGCCTAGGTTACTAGGCCTCATGAGTCTTGAGCCGGTTAGTAGTGTCTCGCGGATCGGTACGGAGACGTCTGTATTTATCCTTGTAAGGATGCCGACCTTTTAGGAAACACTTCATATTCTTGAACTCTATCATGCGGTTTTGTTGTTCCGAGAATTGAACTTCTGTATTCTATTCTCTCACAGATGGCGAGGACTCGTGCCACAGGACGGTTTTGTTGCCACCAGCTAGAGGTCGTGGTCGTGGTCATGGTAGAGCGGCAGGGGCAGTGCCAGTAGACCTACTTGTTGCCCATATTCAGGATCAGCTCTCAGTGGTTAAGGCTCCAGCAACACCCGCTCAGGCACCGGCAGTGCCTATGGTTATTCCTGGCCTTCAGGAGGCATTGGCCCAAATATTATCTGTTTGTACTGGGTTGGCTCAAGCAGTTTTAGCTACTACTGTAGCGGCGACATCTCAAACCGGGGGTCGTCATCAGACCCCCGCAGCTCACATACTAGAGCAAGTTGTGCAGGGAATTCAGACACTAGAGGCAGTCCCAGCTCAGATAGTTGCACCGCCTGTTCCTGTTGCACCAGTCGCGCCAGCCCCAAGTTATGTTGTTCCGGTGATGCCTGACGATGAGCAGCATCGGTTAGAGATACTTGGGAGACTTTAGCCGCCTATATTCAGTGGTACTGAGGGTGAGGATGCCTAGGGATTCTTGGACAAGTGTCAGAGGATGTTGCGTACATTAGGGATTCTTGAGTCTAGTGGTGTTTCTTTTACTACATTCCAGTTTTCAAGACCGGCATTCATTTGGTGGGAGGAGTTCGAGAGGTGTAGGATTTCAGGGGCAGCACCCCTCACTTGGCAGCAGTTTTCCACTCTCTTTTTAGAGAAGTATGTGCCGCAGTCCCGTAGAGAGGAGCTACACCGCCAGTTTGAGTGGCTAGTGCAGGGTCATATGACACTGACTCAGTACGAGTTAAGGTACACTCAGTTGCCCAGGCATGATATTTGGATGATCCCGATAGATCGGGACAGGATCAGGAGGTTCATAGATGGCCTCAACTATTCTATTCGTATCTTGATAACCAGGGAGAGAGTAGTGGCAGCGTCTTTTGAGGAGGTTGTGGATATGGCATGCCAGATTGAGGCGGATCGTCGCCGTGAGCGAGAGGAGAGGGAGGCCAAGAGGCCTCGAGGTTTGGGTAGCTATAGTGGTGCTCCATATAGGGGCCAATTTCATCAGGGCCGAGGTCGTTCATCTAGACCTCCTCAGTTAGGTCGCCCAGAGCATAGTGGAGCTTCTTCCAGCCATGGCTGGTAGGGTTTTTAGCAGGGCCAGTCTTCACTCAGCGCCCTCCCAGCTTAGTGTTTAGCACCTTCTTCTTCAGCCCAGGGTTTATCTGCAGCGAAGGGTTCCCTTCAGTCAGCTTCTCCAGCGCCGGGCAGTTGTTTTGAGTGTGGCGAGTTTGTCCACATTAGGAGGCAGTGTCCTCAACTTCATAGGGGTAGGTCTCAATAGATGGATCAGCCCTTCTCTTCAGCTCTATCTACTTCAGCACCATCTCAGGCTAGTAGGGGTAGAGGTCAGTCTTCTAAAGGTATCCCCAGGAGTGAGGAGCGATCGAGTGGTGGTCAGGCACATTTCTATGCACTTCCTGATATGAGAGATTGGTTTGATTCAGATGCAATGATTACAGGTATCATTTCAGTTTGTCACAGAGATGCTTCTGTTTTATTTGATCCGGGGTCTACATATTCGTACGCGACTTCTTATTTTGCTCATCATTTGGGTACGACCGTAGTAGTCTTGCCTTGCATGTTCATGTATCAACCCTGGTGGGTGATATGATTGTTGTGGATCACGTCTATCGATCCTATATTGTTTCTATTGGGGGTCTGGAGACCTGAGTCGATTTGCTATTGTTGGGTATGGTGGATTTCGATGTGATTTTGGGCGTGGATTGGCTATCCCCGTGCCATGCTATTTTGGACTGTCATGCTAAGACAGTTACATTGGCTATTCTTGGTATTCCTCAGATTAAGTGGCGGGGTTCGACTGATTATGTCCCTAGCCGTGTGATTTCATTCTTAAAGGCTCAAAGAATGGTTGAAAAGGGGTGTTTATCATATTTAGCGTTTGTGAGGGATGTGGGAGCTGAGACTCCTAGTATTGATTCTGTGCCCGTTGTGAGGGACTTCCCAGATATGTTCCCATCAGACCTGTCGGGCATGTCGCCGGACGGGGATATCTATTTTGGTATTGATTTGGTGCCGGGCACTCAGCCCATTTCTATTCCTCTTTATCGTATGGCACCAGCTGAGTTGAAGGAATTGAAAGAAAAACTTCATGAGCTTTTAGATAAGGGATTCATTCGCTCTAGTGTGTCACTGTGAGGTGCACCGGTGTTGTTTGTTAAGAAGAAAGATTGCTCAATGAGAATGTGCATTGATTATAGACAGCTGAACAAGGTAAGAGTAAAGAACAAGTGTCCTCTAGCGCGCATTGATGATTTATTTGATTAGCTCCAGGGAGCGAGGGTGTTCTCGAAGATTGATCTTCGTTCAGGCTATCACCAACTAAAGATTAGAGATTCTGATATTATGAAGACAACCTTCAAGATGAGATATGGGCACTATGAGTTTCTTGTGATGTCTTTTGGGCTGACCAATGCCCCAACCGCATTCATGCACTTGATGAACAGTGTGTTCCGGCCGTACCAAGATTCCTTCGTTATTGTGTTTATTGATGAAATCCTGGTGTACTCTCGTAGCCAGTAGGAGCATGCTCAGCATTTAAGAGTTGTATTGAGAGGTTGAGGGGGTAGAAGTTATATGCGATGTTCTCCAAGTGCAAGTTTTTGCTTGATTCTATAGGTTTTCTGGGTTATGTGGTGTCTTGTGATGGTATTCAGGTTGACCCGGAGAAGATAGAGGCGGTGTAGAGTTGGCCTAAACCGTCCTCAGCTACGGAGATCCGGAGTTTCCTTGGTTTGGCGGGGTATTATCTCCGATTTGTTTAGGGATTTTCATCTATTGCTTCTTCTTTGACCAGATTGACATAGAAGGGTGCACCATTCATGTGGTTGGATGAGTGCGAGGAGAGCATTCAGAAGCTCAAGACAGCTTTGACCACAGCTCAAGTGTTAGTCTTGCCATCAGTTTCAAGTTTATATACCGCATATTATGATGCATCGGGAGTGGGGATAGGTTGTGTATTGATGCAGGAGGGTAGAGTTATTGGTTAGGCTTCTCGTCAGTTGAAGCCTCATGAGAAGAACTACCATGTTCATGATTTGGAGTTAGCTGCCATAGTTCATGCCTTGAAGATTTGGAGGCACTATTTGTACGGCGTATCCTGTGAGGTGTATACTGATCATTGTAGTCTCCATCACTTGTTCAAATAGAAGGATCTTAATTTGAGGCAGTGGAGGTGGCTTGAGTTTCTCAAAGATTATGACATTACTATTCTATATCATTCGGGGAAGGCCAATGTAGTGGCTGATGCTTTGAGCCGAAAGGTAGTTAATCTGAGCATCAGAAGCCCGGTGGCATATTTCAGTGTATTGATATTCCCGAGTGGAAGTGGGAGAGGATTACTATGGACTTCATTAGTGGTCTCCCTCGGACAACGAGGAAGTTTGATTCAGTTTGGGTGATTGTGGATAGGATAACCAAGTCAGCTCATTTCATTCTTGTGTGTACTGCATACTCCTCGGAGCGGTTAGCAGAGATATTCATTCGTGAGATTGTGAGATTGCATGGAGTTCCAGTTTCTATTATATCAGATAGAGGTACTCAGTTTACTTCGTAGTTCTGGAGGACATTTCAGCGTGAGTTGGGTTCATAGGTTGAGTTGAGTACTGCATTTCACCCTCAGATAGACGGACAGTCCGAGCGTACCATTCAGGTCTTGGAGGATATGTTGCGCGCTTGTGTTTTTGATTTTGGTGGTTCATGGGCTGATTACTTGCCTCTCACCGAGTTTGCTTATAACAACATCTACCAATCCAATATTCAGATGGTGCCGTATGAGGCCTTATATGGGAGACGGTGTAGATCTCAAGTTGGTTGGTTTGATCCTGGCGAGGCTAGGTTGTTAGGGATAGAGTTGGTCCATGATGCATTGGACAAGGTGAATGTAATTTGGGAGAGATTTGCACAGCCCAGTCGCGTCAAACGAGTTATGCGGACCGGAAGGTCCGAGATGTGTCTTATTCAGTGGGTGAGAAGGTCTTACTAAAGGTTTCGCCTATGAAAGGAGTCATAAGATTTGGGAAGAAAGGAAAGCTCAGTCCGAGATTCATTGGTCCTTTTGAGATTCCTATGAGGATTGGAGAGGTGGCTTATATGCTTTCTTTGCCACCCAGTCTGTCGAGAGTTCATCCGTTGTTCCATGTGTCTATGCTCTGGAAGTATGTTGGCGACCCGTCGCATGTGTTGGATTTCAGTACAGTTCAGCTTGATGATGACTTGACCTATAATGTGGATCCTATAGCTATATTGGGTCATCAGGTGAGGAGATTGAGGTCCAAGGATATTACGTCAGTAAATATTCAGTGGAGAGGTCGACTTGTGGAGGAGGCCACTTGGCAGACTGAGCAGGAGATGCGGAGAAGATTTCCACACTTATTTGAGACTCCAGGTATATTTCTTTACCCGCTCGAGGATGAGTGTTTGCTTAAGTTGGGGAAAATGTAATGATCCGGCCCGTCGTCACGAGAGTTACCGCCCCATTTTCCCCTCATATTATTGTTTCATGTTTCTATATCTGTATTAGAGTCTATCGGGTGAATTTGGATTGATTCTAGTTGAAAATAAGACATATAGTCTTTGAGAGTGAAGCTTGTTTTAGAAAAGTCAATCTAGAGTTGCCTATGTGGTTAGAGGGCTCAAATATGGATTCCGGTGATTCGGTTAGATTCGGGAGGTGATTTGGGACTTAGCGGAGCGATCAGAATTGAATTTGGAGGTTCGATGTAGAAATATGCTTGAATTGGCGAACTTGGAATTTTTGCGAAATTCGGTTGATAGGTGAGATTTTGATCCGGGAGTCGAAATGAAATTTCGACAGTTGCAGTAGCTTCGTTAGGTAATTTTTGATATGTCTGCAAATTTTCAGGTCATTCGGACATTATTTGGTTGGGGTTTTTATGGAATATAAGTTTCAAAAGTTTTGGTTGAAACTTAGGCTTGAACCCGCCTTGATTAGATGATTTTTTGTGTTTAATGATGTGTTTTTATGATTGAAACAAGTTCGTATCGTGATTTGGAGTAGGTTGGTGGTTTTGGTTGAGGTCCTGGGAGCCTCGGGGATGATTCCAAGGGTCAAACTGACCATTTTGTGATGAAGAACACAGCAGATTTTGCTGTCATAAAAGTCGCAGACATTTGTTCTATGCGATCGCATGGGTGGAGATGCGATCGCATAGAAAGATTTGGGAAGGCTTCATTTTTGTTCTATGCAATCGCGGTCAGGTGTATGTGATCGCATAGTTGAGGGATTTTGTGCTCTGCGATCACAGAGGTGTATATGCGATCGCATAGGGTAATTGGCCAGGGGTCCCAGGTGAGGAGTTTGTTCTATGCGATCGTAGGTGTGTGAGTGCGATCGCATAAGCCATTTTGGAGGGGTGGAAAATTTTGTTCTATGCGATCGCAGGCAAGGTGATGCGATCGCATAGTGTAATTTAAATGATGGACATATCAGTTTAATAACATTTCAGACGCGAGGGGGTTTCCCATTTCTTCCATTGTTGGGCAAGTTTTGAAGCTAGGGGACGAGGGATTAAGAGACTTTCACCTAGTTTTCGATTGGAGGTAAGTTTTATGGACTAATTACTTGATTTTATCCTAGAATCTTCATCTATATCACTGAAAATTGGAGGAATTTAGGTGTAAAATGGGGTTTTGCTTGAGGCCTAAGAAAAATAGTAAATCGATTATTTGAAGGGGCAAATGAACTCCAATTTTGATAAATTTTATATGTATGGACTCGTGGCAAGACGAGGATTATGAAAATATGGATTTCATAATTTTTTGAGAAGCGAGCCTGGGGCTCAGGTTTTGGCAACTTTGTATTTTTGGGTGTAATTTGAGTTATTTCGATTGGGTTATGTTCTTTTAGCCTATTTTGATGTATTCCTATCGATTTTGATCAGATTCGGCACCCGTGGAGATTGATTCTTATGGAAAGGGCATTGCGGATTAGCTTTTGAGCTGGTTCGAGGTGAGTAATAGGTATGGATGATGACCTGAGGGTTTGAAACACCGGTATATCACTATGTGACGATGTATTAAGGTGAGACACGTACTCTACTGTGAGTGAGGGGTCGATTGTGATTGGGGACTATGGCTTAGTCTGACTTTTTACTATTATATTGTGTTGTTGGCTATAAATGAGCCGGTAAAACCTCCTACTTGGATGGTTGTGGTTATATTTTGGCTGTGAGCCCGTTATGTGGATCCCGTGAGGATCCTTATCATTGCTTCTATGATTATAGCATATTATCATGATATCAGTCCTGAGCTAAACATTGTCTAAAATGATTTTCCAAACTCTGGTATTTCTGAACACTGATTTCTATTATCACCGTTAAAAAGGATTTCAAAATGATAAATTATTGTGCATGTGAGGCTTGCATTGCATGTAGCTGGACTGGCAGTGGATCGAGTTGCGTGCCGCAGAATGTCACTGATATTGCACTTGGCTTGTAGGAGCCCCTCCAGAGTCTAAACCCCCACAGTGAGCACGGGTACCTAAATGGATCGGGCTACGTGCAGTAGCGGTAATGTTCATGCATCTGCATTGCATTTAGACATATCTGTTGTACTGTTTTAGCTGTCACTGCTTTATCTGATACTTATACTGCTGAAAAGGATAAAAGAGAGATTATATAGCTTTGTTGAGTGGTATATTGGGTATTTTTACCTTCAATGTCTTTATCCGTGCTTATTACCACTGATTTGGAAGTACTCACTCTACTCCATGCACCTTGTGTGCAGATCCAGGTACATCACAACAGGGCTAACTTCCCAGCTGCTTCTAAGATCTCATTGGACTGTCGGGGTAGCTGTTTGGCGTCCACAAGACCCGACTTTTCTTGCTACCCCTTTTTCTTTGACTTTTTCGCATTTCTCAGACACTTTATGTATTCGGTATTATTGTTATACTCTTGGTAGAGGCTCCTGACTCATGATCCCAGATTTTGTGGGGAGTATTGTACTATTTTGGGGTATTTTCACAACTTATGCTAGATTTTGTATTTTTATTATTGCTGTAAGTAAAGTGAGAGCTGGTAGCTCGGTATTTTGAAAGGTTGGTCAGGCTGGCCTAGCAATGTGCTGGGCGCCATCACGACCGGGTTTTGGGGTCGTGACATATGGCCTGAGTTCATATAAGTCCATGGCCCATATCATTTATAAACCATTACATATATTTAACATCTGATTTCAAATTAGTCAATAAACAATAAGAGTTGGGTTTTCATCATGAGCCTGATTCGTAGGGGTAAGGTTCACTAAAAAATTTAAGTTCAACCTTTTAAAATGAAACATAGCTTCGAATTATTTTCCTTTTATTGCTAGAGACAAAAACAAGTAGAGAATAGAATTCATCTTAGGATTGGCCTTAATAAAAATGAGATGAGTCTTGCCGCGTTAAAATATAATTGCGGGGCTCTCAAATAAGTTTCTATATATAAAATTTAGATTCGGAACGACTGTTTAGCGAATTTCACGGTCTTTCCCAAAGATAATAGACGTAGATATTTTAGGCGTGATTTATAATACACTTTCTCAAGTATGGGTGCACATTTATGTGACCCAAATCTAAATCTCAACGAAGTCGAAATGTATTAAAAGCCACAGGCGTACTGGTATGATGTGGCCAGAAATACATTTTCACGACATTGCAATTCTTATAAAAACGATAAAGCGGAATATTAATAAATGCACATAAAAATGGAACATATATGAAATCAAATAAAAACTAATACAACAGTTGAGCGACCGTGCTAGAACCACGGAATCCGGGAGTGCCTAACACCTTCTCCCGGATTAAGAGAATTCCTTATCCGGATTTCTAGTTCGCAGACTGTAACAGAGTAAAACGTTCCTCGGTTCGGGATTAAACCAGTCACTTGGGACACCATTATTTTCTCAAGTGGCTACTCTGATATTTAAATAAATATATCCTGTTCTGGCTGTCCTTAAATTGGAAAAACTCCTTCCTTTTATTATATTCCTTTCTGGTGTGTAAATAAATAGCGGTAAAAAGGAGGTGTGACACCTACCACATGATATTATGAAATAGGATCGAGTGGTACGCCTGCCACGTGATACTATGAAATGGGATCGAGTGGTACGCCTACCACGTGATATTATGAAATGGGATCGAGTGGTACGCATACCGCGTGATATTATAAAATGGGATCGAGTGGTACACCTATCACGTGATATGAGGAAATGGGATTGTGTTGCACGCCTGCAACGAGTGAAAACGGAAACAAATGAAAGTGGTTTGTTTTTCCTCATTGTGTGTTAGAAGAAATCAGATGTAGTTTTGTTATTCCTGATATTCTATTTTATCTGCTACCCTATAAACATGTTCCCCCTCCCAACTTTAATTGTTTACTTTTTGCTATTATATATATATATATATATATATATATATATATATATATATATATATATATATATATATATATATATATATATATATATATATGCACATGTTTATTTTAGTAAGTCCTGTCTAGCCTCGTCACTACTTCGTCGGGGTTAGGCCAGGAACTTACCAACACATGGGGTCGGTTGTACTGATTCTACACTTTGTGTATCTTTATGCACAGATCACAGTGTTAGAGTAGCAACTTTTGGACCGCAGTAGTTGATTGGGAGCTGACTTCAGTCCAGGGACATTCGAGGTAGCCTTTCTGACGTCCGCAGGCCCGGTGTCTGTTTTTATTTTATTCAGTTTGTTATAATTTGTACCGATGCAACAGTTTTATATTTCATTCAAACCTTGTATTTAGTATTCTCTAGACGTTCATGAGTATTGTGACACCAGTCTTGGGTAGAGAATTTTGTTAAAATTTTACATTTCTTCCAGTTAATTATATTTGAGACTTCCGCTTTATTATTAAATGTTTCATAGTTTCTAATATTGTCGATGTTCTCTTAAAGAGGTAATTGATAATTGGCTTGCCTAGCTCCTATTAGTAGGCGCCATCACAACTTCTGAGAGTGGAAAAATCGGATCGCGACAGATACCATATTGAAATTAGCTCGAAACTATGAAAATCAAGTTCAAGCAAGACCTCCGATGGAGGATCTTGAGAGTTCTGGAAGAGAGAGAGAGTAAAAGATAGAATATGAAAATGATATTCCACTATCTCAGTATTACTGTAAAGTGTAAAGTGTTTATATATGTACATGTACACGTATGAAAACTATAGCTAATATAACTACTAATTGTACATGACTAACTGTATAACTAACTACTATGACTAAGCTCTGTATAGTTATACAATACAGTAATTTAAGACCACTCTCAATATAGTCGGTTTTTGGTTAACAATTTTGGGTTAACTCTCCTCGGGGGGTGGGGCGGTGGCGGTGGTGGGGGTAGGTAAGGGGCAGGGAGCGGTTCTGCGGGTAGGGCAGGAGGTAAGGGTGGGAAGAGGGTAGCAGACGCACATAGGTTAAGGATTAGGTCGTGGATCATAGGCACCCTGACGGGTAAATCCATTGAGTTGGCGAAGACTCTCAGAAGAGGAGGGTCAACATAGCCTGTGTCCAGGAGACTAGGTGGAAAGGGACGAAGGCGCGGGATGTCAACGGGTTTAAGTTGTGGTACTCTGGGGTCGTGAGAGGTAAGAATGGAGTGGGCATCCTGGTGGATAAGGACCTTAGGGAGTCCATGGTGGAGGTTAGGCGAGAGAACAATAGGTTGATGTCTATCAAGTTGGTTATCGGGGGATGCGTCCTCAACGTCATCAGCGCCTACGCACCGCATGCGGGCTTAGATGAGGAGGTCAAGAGGTGTTTTTGGGACGACTTGGATGAGTTGGTGCGTAGTATTCCCCAATCTGAGAAGTTGGTCATTGGAGGGGACTTTAATGGCCATATTGGGGCAGATGCTAGTGGTTATGGTGAGGTGCACGGTGGCTTTGGCCTTGGGGTTAGGAACGGAGGAGGCTCTGCGCTGTTGGAGTTCGCTAGGGCTTTCGAGCTTCTGATTGCTAACTCGACATTTCAGAATAGGGAGAAGCATTTGGTCACCTTCAAAAGTTCGACGGCAAGGACTCGGATCGATTACCTCCTTCTCAGAAGGAGGGATAGAGGTTTGTGCAGGGACTGCAAGGTTATTCCGGGAGAATTTCTTTCAACCCTTCATAGACTCCTAGTGATGGATGTCGGAATATGGGTGAAGAAGAAGCGGAGGGGTGCTCGGGGCCAACCGCGAATTAGATGGTGTGCTCTGACTAAAGAGAAAGCCCAGGAGCTGGAGAGGAAGTTAGTTGATGGTGGAGCTTGGAGTAGTTCCGGGGTAGCGGACGCAATGTGGTCAGAGACGGTGAATCTGGTTAGGGAGGCAGTGCGGGATGTGCTTGGGGTAACCAAAGGCTGTCTAGGCAGACATCAGGGCGACTGGTGGTGGAACGACGTAGTGCGAGAAAAAGTAGAGGTGAAGAAAGCTGCTTTTGCAAAGTTGGCAGGGAGCACAAGCGAGGAGGAAAGGCGGGTGAACAGAGAGAGCTATAAGGTGGCAAGGAAGAAAGCGTAATTGGCGGTCACGGAGGCTAAAAATGTGGCTTTTGGCCGCATGTACGAGGAATTAGGGGAGAAAGGCGGGGACAAGAAGTTATTCCGGTTAGCCAAAGTAAGGGAAAGGAAGGCGCGAGACCTGGACCAGGTTAGGTGAATCAAGGATGAGGATGGTCGAGCCCTGACAGGGGAGTCCCAAGTCAAACAGAGATGGCAGGCGTATTTTTGAGACCTTCTAAACAAGGAGGGGGACCAAAATATAGAACTAGAGGAGCTGGGGCATTCAGAGCGTCATAAAGACTTAAGGTACCACAGGCGCATTAGGGTGGAAGAGGTCGTGGGGGCTTTGCGTAGGATGAGTAGAGGTCGAGCGACCGGGCCGGACGAAATCCCGGTGGAGTTCTGGAAATGCATGGGAAAGCCAGTAGTAGAGTGGCTCACCAGGTTGTTCAATGCGATCTTCAGGTCCAAAAGGATGCCGGAGGAGTGGAGGTGGAGTACAATGGTGCCCTTGTATAAGAACAAAGGGGATATCTAGTGTTGCAACAACTATAGGGGCATCAAATTAATAAGCCACACCATGAGGGTCTGGGAGCGGGTGATCGAGGCTAGGGTGAGGGAGTCGACATCTATTTCCTTGAACCAGTTCGGTTTCATGTCGGGTCGGTCCACTACAGAAGCTATCCACCTTGTCAGGAGATTGGTAGAACAGTTTAGGGATATGAAGAAGGACCTGCACATGGTGTTTATCGATTTGGAGAAGGCGTATGACAAGGTCCCTAGGGAGGTAATATGGAGGTACCTGGAGGCCAAGAGCGTGCCGGAAGCCTACATCAGAGAAATCAAGGACATGTACGATGGAGCTAAGTCCAGGGTCAGGACAGTGGGTGGCGACTCAGACCATTTCCCGGTGGTTATGGGGCTCCATCAAGGATCTGCGCTTAACCCCCTCTTGTTTGCCTTGGTAATGGATGCTTTGACGCGGCATATTCAAGGGGATGTACCTTGGTGTATGCTATTTGCTGATGACATAGTCCTGGTAAACGAGATGAGGGTCGGTGTTTACGAAAGGCTAGAGGTATGGAGACGGACTCTCGAGTCTAAGGGGTTCAAACTAAGCAGGTCTAAGACAGAATATCTGGAGTGCAAGTTTAGCGCTGAGCCGAGCGAAGTGGGAGGGAGCGTGATGATTGGATCTCAGGCCATAGCCAAGAAGGATAGTTTCAGATACCTTGGATCGATGATCCAGGGGGACGGGGAGATAGACAGGGATGTCCCTCACCATTTAGCGGCGGGATGGTCGAAGTGGAGGCTTGCATCAGGAGTCTTGTGTGATAACAAAGTGCCACAGAAACTCAAGGGGAAGTTTTATAGAGCTGTGGTTAGACCTGCCATCCTGTATGGGACGGAGTGTTGGCCGGTGAAGAAATCTCATGTTCGGAGGATGATGGTTGCGGAGATGAGGATGCTTAGGTGGATGTGCGGGCTCACCAGGTTAGATAAGATTAGAAATGAAGTTATTCGGGAGAATGTGGGGGTGGCCCCAGTGGATGAGAAGATGCGAGAGGCGAGACTTCGGTGGTTTGGGCATGTGCGGAAGAGAAGCCTCGATGTCCCGGTGAGGAGTTGTGAGCGGCTAGCGGTGGTTGGTTTGAGGCGAGGCAGAGGGAGGCCTAAGAGATACTGGGGAGAGGTAATTAGACAGGACATGGCCAGGATGCGGATTTCCGAGGACATGACCCTTGATAGGAAAGTTTGGAGGTCTAGTATCAGGGTTGTAGGATAGGAACTTCAAGATTTTTCGTACTCCTTTCCCGGGATGGGTGAGGCGTGGTAGGGCCGTCCATAGATGATTAATTTGTGTTCTCTTGTGGTAGTCATTTCTGGTAGTTACTGTTTTAATATTATTGAATGCATGTCTGCTTATTTATGGTATTTATGTCTCTTATGTTTAGATAATTTTTACGCGATGTATGCTGGTGTAACTAATGCGGTTTTTGTTTTTATTATTATTTTTGTTTTTGTTTGCCTTTCTTTTCCCTGCACCGAGGGTCAATTGGAAACAGCCTCTCTGCCCTCTCGGGTAGAGGTAAGGCCTGTCTACATATTACCCTCCCCAGACCCCACCTTGTGGGAATATACTGGATTGTTGTTGTTGTTGTTGTTGTTGTTGGTGCTTGATAGAACTTGGAAACAAAATAATTGTCATCATCTGCATTCATTGTCACATCTGATTAGCGGTGGCGAAATGGTTAAAAGAAAACAGTTATCCATTCATATCATCCAATTAAAAATGGCTTGGATAATGAACTTTAAAAACGGGTCAAATATGGATAAGAACCATATTATCCACTTAGAAAATGGATAACTAATGAATTTAACTTTTATATTTATAGAAGGCAAAATTTATAAAGACCATATTAAACTTGTCCAAAATCAAATTTGAACACTTAAACTAAACGGATGTTCTTTCACCCCATATTCTTGTTCGGAGTGAATTAAATATCACCCTATATACTGACTAGGCAAAAAGAATAATTATATAAAAAAGATAGATGTGTTGGACCGGAAATAACACAGAATTTCCCCTCCCATCATCTTCTTCTTCATGGCCTCCTCTCTCCTTCGTCACAAACACCTTTTTTTAATCTCCATACCGAATTTAATCTTTTTTACCCAAATTAATTTAGTTTAAGTTAAAGTAATACTTGTATGCCGAAAAAATCAAACTTTATGGAATTGAATTATGATAAGCCATAACAGGTGTTTGCCGGAAAAATAAAATGTCACCGAAAAAAGGATTTTTTTTTTGCCGTTTTTGTTTCCTCTTCTTCTTCCAGTTTTTTTTTTTTTTTTTTTTTTGTCATTTACTTCTGTCGCGAAATTAATTTGATTCTTTTCTCATTCTTTAATTGAGATGATTGCAGTACATACTGCTTCATGAATTTCTACTTTTTAAGGTGAAATTTCCTATACACATTGAATTTGGTATTATTGTTGCCAAATTTTTCTTTCTTTAATTTTTTACTTGGCAGAGGTTACTGTAATTTTTTATATTCGTTCGAAAGGCAGCAGCTATGTCAGTGATGGCCGACGGTACTTTGGGAAGGGATATGAAAAGAAAAAATAGTGAAAGAAAGAAGAGAAAAGGAATTAAAAACAAAAGAAAAAAGAGTGAAAACAAGTAAAATTAAAAAAGGCAGAATAGCTTAGTAGACGCTATCCTTTTTCCAATTTGTTATCTTGATCTCTTACTCATGAAGTTTCATTCAAACATTTGTATTTGATCAAAATGAATGTTTTAAGCCCCGGCCTTGACATGGATTACCCATGAGATCTATATTAGATACATTGTCCACATTATCATCTTCTTCTTCACTACTAAATTCTCTTTCTCATCCACGTCATTTTTTACCTTCCCTTTCTATTTTTAGAGAAAATCCAAAATTCATCGGCTTCAACTTCTTCTCTCTTTATCTCACCATAATTGTTGCTTGTGAAACTATTAGAATTTAATTTTTTGGGTTATGAAATGATTGCAGAAACTATAAGACAGAATAGAGATTCCATTAGTTTTCCTCCAGCCACTATTTCTTCCACCCAAAAAGATCCCAAATTTCTCATATAGATTGTTATCATCATCGTCGTGTTAGCCTTTATCGAGAAGGGCGAGTTTGAAAAGAAGATCTACTAGAGATTGGAAGAAGAAATTGTCAAAATCTAGGGTGAAATATTATCGAAGTTCATAGTGGTTGGCGTGGTGGGCTAGTGGTGATTAGGTGGAAGGGTTATGAGAGAGATTTTGAAGTTCTTGAAATCAAAAAGGGTAAAGAGTGGGAAGAACGAGAGAAATGAAGATGGGAGAAATGGTGGTGATCTTGATGGATGAAGGATACGGGGTAGAAGGCTTAGATGGGGTTATGGGTTGCATAGATGGAGGAGGGTATTTTTCCTTTTATTTTTATTGTTTCCTTTTTTTTAATTATATTTGAATTTTGCCCTTTTTAAATTAAAATATAGTTTCACGCTCCCTTTTTGCGTGCATAACATACATTTCATCCTTCTCAGATAAATAATGCCAAATAAGCTTATTCAATGGTCAGAGGGGTTTATAATATTTATTTTGATCGAGTATAAGTGTATGAATGAAATTTCATAAAGTATAGGGACCGGGTTGATAAATCGGAACAAACATAAGGATCTATTAGGCTATTCTGCCATTAAATAATATCTGGCGTGGAAAAAGTATAGGGAGAATGCGATACTTCCTGCCATGCAACTGGTTATATACGTGGAAGGGGGTGTTAAATTCACTCTGAACAAGAATTGGAGGGGGCACCCGCTTAGTTTAAGTGTTCAAACCTGTTTTTTGGTCAAGTTTAAGGGAAAACTTATGTATTTTGCCTTTCTAAAACCTCAAGTTAAGGATTCCTTAAGTTTATGAGAGTAGGAATTCTTCCATATCTGGTCATATTTATAAAGTCATAGATAATATGTATCCATATTATCCATCGGTTACCCTATTTTTTATCCGTATTAAAAATGAATTGGGTCGGATATACATATATTTATTTTTGTATTACCTATTTTAACCCGTCAATATCTTACCCGACCCGACCGATTGCTACCCCTGCCCTCTGAGGAACAAAAACCACAATTTTCAAGTTGGGTGACCAGCGAAAATTCCTTAGCTTTGGCACTATCCATGATCTATCAACTTCAAGACTATGTCCTTTAATGTATACCACATACTCATGACAATGGCATAATTCATAGTAGCATACTATTATATAACTCGTGCAGAATAAATAAAGCACTCAAATCAAACAAATATTTTTATACACGCAACCTTAAAAGTTCATCTCCTTTTCTCCAGTACTCAATCTTACAAATACACGCGTACGGTAGCCAACCAATATTTTAAAGCACTCAACCGATAAAAGATTTCACCTTATTTTATAACATACATACATAAATGTAAATAAAAATATATTCTTTAAGATTCTTCGTACCGTTCCATTATTTTTAACGCGGGATATAAGGCTGCAACTTTCCATCACCATGATCACCGCTACCACTGTTACCACCAACAGTCGTAGTAGTTCTCATCTTGAGCTTTGCCCTATTGATAAAGTGAGAAACTCTATCATTAAAGCTATCTCTTCTTGTCGTAGTCCTTTCAGCACGAGCTGTTGTATCATCGTTCTCATCAGCAACAACAAAAGTTGACGTAGCTTTTATCTTGTTCTTCACATGATCAATAAAATCATTAAACTTCTCATTACTAGCAGTAGTATTAGTGTTATATCCAGCTTGAAACTTCACTCCTTTAGGTCCCTGATTTTGCTGATAATAATCTTTTGCTGTCATATTATTGTTTATCGGGCCGGGCTTGTTATCAGATTTGAACATGGGCCTGGGTTTGTGATTATACTCTATGAGTACATTGTTTGAAGCAGAAGCAATGGCGGTTGACGTCTTGGTATCAGATTTTTTAGTAGTAGAAATTGGGCTCTGTGTTATTGGACGAGCTGAAGAAAAACGGCGTTTAAACGCTTTGAAAATCTTTCGATATGATCCTTGGGATTGAGATTCTAATTTGGTGTTGCTCTGGTTTTTTGCCATTTGAGAAGAAGACAGATTGTGTTGTGTTTTGTTTTGTTTTGTGTGTTGAGATGGGAAAAGGGGATGGATGAGGACGTTTAATAAAAGGAGATTAAGGATTTATATCAATTAACTTAGTTCCTTAATCCTTGATAATTAGGACTCCATGGTGTGAATGCTTAAATTAAGCCCAATGAAGCCGAATTTTCCACTAGATATTCCTTATTTGGCCATCGCTAATAAATAATTATGTACTACTTTATTTGCTATTGTAGGCATATAGTAATATGATTCTAGCCATCAGGGGATCATATTCCTCATGACTTTCTCATGCTTTCCTTTTTGACAAAAAAGATGAATGCATATGCACTGTTAGCTAGAAAGCACCCGTAATCTTGGCAGTAGTAGTGGCGTGCGCATAATTTTTTATAAATAATATCAGTCTATTGTTATAATTTAATGTTTTTTAAATGATAAATTATATGTATATACCGAAAAAATTAACATAATATTTTTATGTGAAACAATATCAACGACACCTTTTTTTTTTGGTGGGATGCGCCAGGCTATGACTGTAGTGTAACGCCAAAGTGGCGCGCGAAAACCCGGATAGCAAGCTATTCTAGTGGACCTCCTCCTTTCAAAAAATGAATTAATATCGTATGTGCTTTAAACTGATAAGAATAGATAATACAAAAGATGTATTTGTCACTTGGTAGGAAGAAAATGAAAACTTGGGAAAGTGGAACATGAGTAACAGTAACTAAACATCAGCATAAAGGCAATGGTATCAGATTCGAAAAGGAAGAGAATAGAGGGGTTTACGTTTCAAAGTCTTAAAGTAATAGCAGGACTTAGACTAATTAGTAGTAGAAGAAAAAACAGTGGATATAGGTTGTAAGAATCGCAATTTTTTTTTTTGTTGAAGTCAGGAGAGACAGCGTTTTCAGCATTACTCAGAAATTTCGGTATCGAACTCTTGGAATTGAGAATTTTTTGTTAGAGAATCCTCTTAAATGGACTTTAGACTATACAAAATAGAATGAGAGAAATACAGAAATAGCTAGATTTACAAGTGGACATTCAAACAGTTTCAAAAGTAATCGAAATTTAGTACTTTTCATGTATAGATAAATTTGAACGAAAATGTTGTTCAAAATTCGAAAAAATACTCCAGTATAATATACTGGAATTTTTGTATACTGGAACTCCAGTATATTGTGATGGAGTTCCAGTATAATATACCGGTCCAACATAATATGCCAGAAATTTATACACAGGTGCACCGAACTCCAGAATATTATACTGAACCGATCTTTGTTGCAACGAAATAGTAGATATTTTCAATGACTTGACAAACGATGGCTATTTTTGAATGATCAATCCGAAAACTAGCTAGCCTTTGCTATTTTTAATCGAGCCCATATGGGTGAAAATAAAAAATAGCCAGATTTACAATTGGTCAGTCAAAAATAGCAACAGTTTTAAAGGTAATCAAAATTTAGCCACTTTTCATGTAAAGATAAATCTGAACACAAACACTCTAATCCAGTATAATATACTGGAGTTCCAGTATAGAATACCGGTCCAGCATAATATGCTGGAAGTTTATACACATGTGCACCGAATATACTTGAGTTCCAGTATAGTATATCAGTCCAGCATAATATGCTGAAAGTTCATACACAGGTGCACCGATCTACACTATATCACTACAAGAAATCCGCCTAAAAACGACTGCAAAAAGCGACCGGCGTTGGTCGCTTTTAGGCTAAAAAGTGATAAAAAAGCGACCAAACGGACCTGATAGCTATATTGATGGTCTCTTTTATTTATGGACCAAAGTTGGTCGCTAATTAGCGACCAACTTTGATCTCTATGGTAAATGGACCAAATATTTTGGATATTGACTGTAGAGACCAATTTTGGTCGCTTTATTAATTTAATAATATAAATTTGGCGATCAAAGTTGGTCTCTAAATATAAAATATTTATTTATTTATTTATTTATTTATTTATTTATTATTAATCATTAAAAAGCGACTAACTTTGGTCTCTAATCCAAATATTATATTTTAAAATACGGAAACTAGAGATCAAGGTTGGTCGCTTTTATATTCAATAATTATTTATTTTATTAAACTAGCGACCAACTTTGGTCCCTAAATACATGAATTTAATTCATTTTTTAAACTTTAACGACCAACTTTGATCGCTATATCACAAAAATTTTATTTTTTATGAAATAGCTACCTAGTATGGTCGCTTTTTGTAGAAATCTGGGTATATAGCGACAAACGTTGGTCGCTATTCTCAAGAAATTTATTTTTTTAACGTGAAAAGCGACCAAATAGAGACCAAAGTTGGTCGCTTTTCTGTGTATTATTTTGGCAGAAACTGCCTGTTTTGGTAGTTAGACCACCTGCCATTCATACCAAAACTCTAATTAGCAGCACAACAACAACAATTCCAATAAGAATACTAAACAACAACCCAACAACAACAACAACAACACAAAAATAACATTAAAAGCTACATTAAAGTCAAGAAAGTGTAAATTTCAATAGAACTACCAAACTAAGTTAACTCTTATTACAACCCAATGGAAAATAAATTGTATTTGTCTAGTTCAAATTGTCTAAAATTCATTGATTGTTTGGTACATCATTATGATCACCCTCTGATGAAGTTTCATCATCATCACAGTATTGAGAAGGGTTTATTTATCGGTGACGGGAAGAATGATCACGGGGAGGACGGAACGAACGAGCACGGGGAGGGGCAGCCTCTAGCGATGATGGCCGAGACCGGGGAATCGAAAAAGATCCAGCTAGGATTATTTTTTACCTGATCTTGCATGCCCTGGCACTGACCGACTATACCAATGTACTGAGCATCTCTAAGCTTTTCTCTTTCCTTGTACGCTTCTAGCTCGGATGTGAGCTTTGTAACAGTCTCCCGTATAGCGGAGAGGCTCTCCCCATCAAGTTGCTCGACTTGCGAGGAAGTCCCTATTCCTTGCATTTCACACCTATAGCGATGGAATATATTAGTAGGAAGGCCGTATACCTTCCCCCATTTTGGACCGCCTGCAGCCCGCATCCATAGTCTTTCAACATCCTCGGCCGAAAGTTGGAATGGCGCGCCCGACTCATTAGGTGGCTGGCTGCGTATGAATTCCTCAGCTTCAACTCTGAAGCGATCCTATAAGAAAAATTAAATTGAATTAGTATTTCAAAATTTATATAAACGTGAATGAAAATACATAATGAAAAGTGAAAACTTACATGTACAATCGACGCTCGTCCCTCGACCCACCTTTCTCCATCCGTCTCTTTCTTCTTCTTCACAATATGAGTCTCAATGAATAGTTGTCACGGCCCCAAATCCGGTCGTGATGGTGCCTAGCACACTGCTAGGCCAGCCCGACCAATCAATAATAACCACGGAGCCACAAGCTCACTTTATCCAATTTAAGCATAACAGTGTTAGATATATTAAAAACAGGGAACCAAGTCCCAACACGTGCTAACTCCCATAGACCGAAGGGTCAAGAGTCATGAGCCTCTACAGAGTATACAAAGTGTAAATAGTGAATATAACTGTGCACAAGTGTGGGATGCTCAGAACAAAATACAGACAAATTGGAGAATTAGGTCCTGCGAACGCTGGCAGCTACCTCGACCGTCCAAAAGCACTCCCGAGCCGCAATAGAATCAGCCCTGCTGTGATGTACCTGAATCTGCACACAAGGTGCAGGGAGTCGGGTGTGAGTACTTCCAACTCAGCAGTAATAAAAGTAAATAATGCCGAAGGGAAGAAAACCACGATAGGCACTACCTCATGCTACACAATACAGGACTATCTTTTTATTCCTTTCAAGCATATGTGAGTAGATTATTTAGAAATCTTAATTTTAACTACTTTCTTTCATAATAATATACCAATACCTGGATACAATCTCAAGCGGTGCAAGTCCGCACTCAAATCAGCCCCTCGGGCTCAGCACTCCTTATCAATTTACACCAGGAGATCTGGTCAATAAGGCAACTAATGCATGTGTGCCAGTAATGTATGAGTGCTGAATGTTATGCCACGTAGTACACGCAAACCAATGTATGTATGCCATGCAATGCATATGACCGCTACGGCGTGTAGCCCGATCCAATTTGGGTACCCGTGCTCACTGTGGGGGTTCAGACTCCGGAGAGGCTCCTACAACCCAAACACAATATTAATATCACACCTGCTGCGGCGCGCGGCCCGATCCGTATACCACTGCGGCGTGCAGTCCGATCCATGCATGTGTATGCATATGCTCACATAAAATGTCATGCCCTAACATATGGCCCTCGGCCCCAATCAGTCTAACAAATAATCAAGAAAGCCCTACGACAACAATATCATATTAGCTCACAGCTAAAAATGTTATTAAGACCTTGTTCAAGTTTTTCATAACCTTATAAAAATGCTGAATAGCAAAAATACCATTTCAAAACTTAAATTTAGAATAAAATATGCACAGTGTTATCAAAACAGTGATACCAATCACTGAAGGACTCAAATAATTGGCACGAAGCCCAAACATGATAATTAGTCCAATCCACTTTAACAATTAGGTGTTATTACTTATTACGCGGGACGGACCAAGTCACAATCCCCAATGGTGCTCTACCCCATGCCCGTTATCCGGCGTGCAAGTCACCTCAGCACAGCACTAAGATGTGCAAGTCCGGGGTTTACTAACCCTCAGGACATCACTTACAAGTATTACTCACCTCGAACCGACGAAAGCTCATGCCCGCGACGCCTTAGCTCCTCGAACCGGCATCCACGCACGTCAAAACTAGCACAAATCAGCACAAATATATCAAAATGACTAATGGAACATAACCCAATCGAAAGAACTCGAAAAATATCAAAAATCACGAAATTGGCAAAACCCGAGCCCTGGGCCCACATCTCGAAAAATCTCGAAACTCATATTTCCAGAATCCTCGTCTCGCCACGAGTCCGTACATATAAAATTTACCAAAAATCGGAGTTCGATTGGCCTTTCAAAACCCAAATTTTCGTTTACTATATCTAGGCCACAATCCTTCACAATTTCTACCCAAATTCATGAAGATTGATGTTAATTCTACCATAAAATGATATTTTTGAGTCAAGAAACTTACCTCCGATGAATACCCGATGATTTCCCAGCGTTTTCCCGTGATTTCTTCTCTCTAGGGCTCAAAAATGGTGTTTTGGGTATATGAACCCGTAAGCCCTCTGTTCTGCAATTAAACTCACTGCCTGGGAATTTAACTCTACGCATTCGCGATGTCTCTCACGCGAACATGATGGCCTGTACGATTACTTCATCGCAAATGCGACGCCCTGTCAAGCGTCCGCGAAGTTCAATTCTCCCAGCCGTCGGATTTCTTCTACGCGAACGCGTCCATCCTTCGCGCGAACGCGAAGCTTCGTCCAACCTTGCCTACGCGAACGCGATAGACCGATCGCGAACGCGATGCTTTAGCCTGCCCTGCCTTGTCCTCTTACGCGATCGCGACCTTACTCCACGCGAACGCGATGCGTTCCAGCTCCCTCATACACGAACGCGTTACCTTCCCTCGCGAACGCGATGGTCACCCGGCCCCAGCCTACGCGAACGCGGCATAGCCCTCGCGAACGCGAAGGCTAAAATTTCGCCCATTGATCTGCAAATTTACAACAGACCATTTCTTGCTTCCAAATGCCGGATGATGGTCCGGATTCACCTCGAGGCCCCCGGGACCCCAACGAAAACAACCAACATACCCCAAAACACGATACGAACTCATTCCAATCATAAAAACACCATCCTAAACATCAAAACACCAATTACACACGGATTCAAGCCTAAGTTTCTTCAAAACATCCAAATTACACATTTCATCAAAATCCCGACCAAACGACGTCCGAATGACCTGAAATTTTGCAGGCACATCCAAAATCACCTAACGGAGCTACTGCAACTGTCAGAATTCCATTCCGACTCCCGGATCAAAATTTCACCTACCGTTCGGTTTTCGCCAAAATTCAACCTTAGCCAATTCAAGCCTAAAACTGCACCGGGCCTCCAAATTCAATTCCGATTGCTCTCCTAAGTCATAATTGATCCCCCGAAACTAGTCGAATCATCAGAATTTGATTCCAAGCACTCTAACTCGATAGTCAACTCTAAGTTGACTTTCCATATTCAAACTTCCTTCAAACATGCTATTTGCTTCATTTTCAATTCAATTCACTCCTAACTCACCCGATAGGCTCTAACACCGATATAAAAGCATAAAACATGTAATTGCAACATGACGGGGTGGTAAATTCCCGTAACGACGGGCCGGGTCGTTACATTCTCCCCAACTTAAACAAACGCTCGTCCTCGAGCGGACTCAGAGTTGTACTAGAAGCAACCCAATAGCTGAATGACCTTACCAAGCATATATTCGGGCGATCACACGTCACCCTATCTCTCATAAGTCCGAAAACACCATATAGCTGAAATCTCACAAACCATCTGAACCATAAACCACATTGCACTTTTCGAAATCATATACCAATTGTTAATCCCATGCCTATACTCGGGATACACTAGAATCCACTGCAATAACCCATACTCACCACTCCGGGTGAGATCATATGATGTATCAAACAACCCAATCACTCGAGACAATAGTCTCTAATCACACAATTTCCCATGATAACCAAATACCAACCGAAAAACCCTTTTTTATTAGATAGAGTCTTGTTCCAACACCTTCATATCATGCCCACGGCAACCGAACACGCGATATATCGAACCCATCTCTCAGGTCAACAATTCATGAATCCATTTCACTTTTAACTGATACCACAACAAATTTCGGACCCAAATCTCGGTATTACCTTTCTAACCAGCTGAAATCACATATACTCATACTCATTATTCGCTCCAACAATCATTTCGATTATAACACACCGCATTGGTGACATGACACCTCAAACACCGGCCTAAGCCGCGACGAGCACAACATAGGCTCCAATAGAAACGTCCGAACACACTCGAATCATGACAGCTCAAATCATGACAATTGTCTCCAGCAAAAGAGCTGCAATTCAATTCCTCTGTGCCATCACAACATAGAACTGAGATCGCGTCTCGCATTATAGAAATAGAGTACCCGAATCCTCCTCGAGAGGTCATAACATCACGTGGCCTTGCCACGATTCGTGATTCTATCCAAACACTATTACTCATGAAGCACCTCAAGCTACCAAGCTCAAAACGGTTAGCCAAGCACATATCTAGGTCTTGAACCCAAGTAATCAACCTCACCCATGGTGAAACAATTAATGTATGCTATTAAATCCTGAAAGGACACAACCGATGTGCCACTCGCCAAGCTATACTCAAAACGGTCTTTTCCTCAGAAGCGAGGAAGTATTGTATACCAGGTAGCTTATAACTAACTATATTTTCACAATATTCTATTGCGGTGTGTAACCCGCTCCAATGACATACCCGTGGCGGCGTGCCACCCGATCCAGATACCATACCTATGGTGGCGTGCCACCCGATCCAAATAACCCGTGGCGGCGTGCCACCCGATCCACGCATAAATCTCGCAAAAGGAAATGCATATCGAGTCGAATTTTCTCATTACAGCAAACATGTATATATAGCCTCAAGCTCGGCCACATGAAATGCATCTGACAACGTTTCTCAATACTGGAACTGAATCAATGGTGGATACGTCTACACTGACATCCGCCACTAAGGTCCAACTGACAAAGCAATGCCTACCAGCCGTCCGCTGGTCCTGGGTACAACTACTCTATTGGAGCATACTCTGATGCTCTCTGCTACGCAATTAGTGCTATTTTCCGACATAGTCCATATCACATTAGTCTAGACGACCTGACTTATGTCAACTAGTCTGAAATAAGGTATCATAACCCAAATTCATCATATCAAGCTAAGGAGGGCTTCCGATTTCCAATAACCGCTAAACGGTGACGGTACACACGACATACAACCGTTGCGTAGGCGGGTTACAAGAACTTCTAGTCTCCAACACACATATAACACATGAATCACCATGCTTGATTCCGTACTTCACCATACAAATACATAACGCACATCAAGCATCCATTCATACCACGAAAGCTATTCGGAAATTTCACTATGCCATCAACGACTCAATTATTATAGTCGATCCAACAAGAGAATACCACCATACCACTGGATATTATCAGTTTACATTACCTTGTCCTTTTTGGATCATATTCCCTGCCAAGTTAATAGAATAGCAGTACCATTTTCTTAAATTATCAGAAAGCTATCCGCGCTGCTCAATAATTTTATTGACTTCCCATATATTATGAACCGATCTCAAAACCTAGAATATACCATTATCAACTTTCCATAACACATCGTGTATACCATATCACACTAAGACAACATGGAAATTCATATCCCTTTCCTCCGCCTCAACATCGGCGCACTCCACTAGTCAAGGACTTTCGTGATCCCATATAGAAGAAAAACTCATTACACATTCCACGCTTCGCATACCAACAGGAATATACTCATTTTCAAACCATGATAAAACACATCACAAACCATTTCTTCCCATTCGTTGCATAAGTTTAACTGCCAGGACTGAGTCCTTATACCCATATCAAGTTACACAACTGCCAGCACTCAAGAGCTTTTCTGCAATGTCTGCAAGACTCATTACTTCAACCACACACCAGGAATCAATCGTATTCCTTTTTATACCATTCTGGTTTATTAACAAGTCGTTCCATTTACCCAGTTTCCTTTCTGATTCATCTATAATTTCATATCAGTCTTTACTATAGTACCATAATACATCAACTCATGTTACCACACGAGACTCGTACACAAGACCACACGGTCTAAGACCTATAGGCCACTGAATACTCTCTCAATGTTTCCCAAAAGTACCACCTTCTACCATACTTTATTTTGATGAACTTCCCGCGATTTTTTTTAATTGTTATCTTACTTCCCAATACGGATACCTAGAATCTCATCATTCACATGATATAACACAAGTCTTGATCTTCTCTAACGAAACCGCCATCTTTAGCCACATACACAAATCTTAAGGCACCTGACTGTTACAAGCAAAATCTTGAACACTGCAAAACCATTCTCGGGCATCATTCACCCTTATTCAGTTGTAATTCAACTGTCCTATTGGGTAGAACCACTCGTGTTTTGTTAGAACTCTGACATCGCAGAACATGATTACTTACAGATACAATCAGCTACCTTTCTTTCCTGTACGGTGAATATTCTTTACCAACAGCAGTTCAAAACACCCTAGTACTTCATCAGATCTACGAAGCACCATAACCTTTACCAGAATTTCCCAACATACATAGAGACAGAATCAACATAGCACACAATAGTGCAATCAATTAATCAATAGCAACCTCCCCAACTTAGCTCGAAGTCATTCATCAAAGCACCTTCAACCACTCATATCATTATTACTCAAGTGATGCCGAAATGTTAATATGAGATTAAACTCAAGTCATTTACAAGCCTTGACAGAGACTCGAATCATCGGAGACCTTAGCTCTTCTGCAATTCTTGCAGATATACATGCACCACCAATAAGCCCACTCTCTTTAGGTGACAGGAAATCTTTCTAAGTCCCAAATTTTCCAAAAATTTCGGCAGAGTTTCCTTTGTAAATTAGCCTATCCACCTACCAGAGAATCACCAAACAATTCTAACAATACATCTACAACTCAACAAGATATCACAATGTATTTCAACAACATTAAGTCTCAATACTATACGAATCATATTATCATAGTTTATACTTGAACCTGCGATGTACCTGCTCGAATCATAACACATATCAAAATCACTTTAGTCTTCCTGAGTTTAAACTCGTTCCACTACACATAAGGCACTTTACCTTCCAATTACGAGATATGATAATTATTTCTCACGCCCATAGCTAGGGCTACATATCAAATCACAATAAGAACCGAATACCTTACAGCTCTCCCATTATCAAACTGCCATTTACACAATAAGGATCAATACCGATCGTATGAACTTCATAATACCGACTCGCAAAATTAATACTTTGGTGCTCAAGCCATAGACAAGGATCCGGCCTCAAGTCCTCCCGACTGGCCCAACTTGAACTCATGGAGATTATATCTCGCCCCTCGATCGGGAATCACAAGCCATAAGGCAATTACATTACTGAGCGCTCGATGCGTACACAGACGTGTGGAAGGAATTTCAAAAATTATATCTCAAGCTGAATCAAGTGCGCACGATACGAATTCCAAGAAATGTGAAGTGTTTCCTAAAGGTTCGCAGCCTCCCGAGGATAAGTACAGGCGTCCCCGTACCGATCCACAAGACTCTACTAACCGGCTCAAGACTCGTGAGGCCTAGTAAACCTAGGCTCTGATACCAACTTGTCACGACCCCAAATTCGGTCGTGATGGCGCCCAGCACACTGCTAGGCCAGCCCGACCAATCAACAATAACCACGGAGCCACAAGATCACTTTATCTAATTTAAGCATAACAGTGTTAGATATATTAAAAACAAGGAACCAAGTCCCAACACGTGCCAACTCCCATAGACCGAAGGGTCAAGAGTCATGAGCCTCTACAGAGTATACAAAGTGTAAATAGTGAATATAACTGTGCACAAGTGTGGGATAATCAGAACAAAAATACAGGCAAACTGAGAATCAGGTCCTGCGAACGCTGGCAGCTACCTCGACTGTCCAAAAGCACTCCTGAGCTGCAATAGAATCAGCTCCACTATAGTGTACCTGGATCTGCACACAAGGTGCAGGGAGTCGGGTGTGAGTACTTCCAACTCGGCAGTAATAAAAGTAAATAATGCTGAAGGGAAGAAAACCACGATAGACACTATCTCATGCTACACAATACAGGACTATCTTTTTATTCCTTTCAAGCATATGTGAGTAGATTATTTAGAAATCTTAATTTTAACTACTTTCTTTCAAAATAATATACCAATACCTGGATACAATCTCAAGTAGTGCAAGTATGCACTCAAATCAGCCCCTCGGGCTCAGCACTCTTTATCAATTTACACCAGGAGATCTGGTCAATAAGGCAACTAATGCATGTGTGCCATTAATGTATGAGTGCTGAATGTTATGCCACGTAGTACACGCAAACCAATGTATGTATGCCATGCAATGCATATGACCGCTACGGCGTGTAGCCCGATCCAATTTGGGTACCCGTGCTCACCGTGGGGGTTCAGACTCCGGAGGGGCTCCTACAGCCCAAGCACAATATTAATATCACACCTGCTGCGGCGCGCAGCCCGATCCGTATACCACTGCGGCGTGCAGTCCGATCCATGCATGTGTATGCATATGCTCACATAAAATGTCATGCCCTAACATATGGCCCTCGGCCCCAATCAGTCTAACAAATAATCAAGAAAGCCCTACGGCAACAATATCATATTAGCTCACAACTAAAAATGTTATTAAGACCTTGTTCAAGTTTTTCATAACCTTATAAAAATGTTGAATAGCAAAAATACCATTTTAAAACTTAAATTTAGAATAAAATATGCACAGTGTTATCAAAACAGTGATACCAATCCCTGAAGGACTCAAATAATTGGCATGAAGCCCAAACATGATAATTAGTCCAATTCACTTCAACAATTAGGTGTTATTACTAATTACGCGGGACGGACCAAGTCACAATCCCCAATGGTGCTCTACCCCATGCCCGTTATCCGGCGTGCAAGTCACCTCAACACAGCACTAAGATGTGCAAGTCCGGGCTTTACTAACCATCACGACATCATTTACAAGTATTACCCACCTCGAACCGACGAAAGCTCATGCCCGCGACGCCTTATCTCCTCGAACCGGCATCCACGCACGTCAAAACTAGCACAAATCAGCACAAATATATCAAAATAGGCTAATGGAACATAACCCAATCGAAAGAACTCGAAAAATATCAAAAACCACGAAATTGGCAAAACCCGAGCCCCGGGCCCACATCTCGAAAAATCTCGAAACTCATATTTCCAGAATCCTCGTCTCGCCACGAGTCCGTACATATAAAATTTACCAAAAATCGGAGTTCGATTGGCCTTTCAAAACCCAAATTTTTGTTTTCTATATCTAGGCCACAATCCTTCACAATTTCTACCGAAATTCATGAAGATTGATGTTAATTCTACCATAAAATGATGTTTTTGAATCAAGAAACTTACCTCCGATGAATACCCGATGATTTCCCAGCGTTTTCCCGTGATTTCTTCTCTCTAATGCTCAAACATGGTGTTTTGGGTATATGAACCTGTAAGCCCTTTGTTCTGCAATTAAACTCACTGCCTGGGAATTTAACTCTACGCATTCGCGATGTCTCTCACGCGAACGCGATGGCCTGTACGATTACTTCATCGCGAACGCGACGCCCTGTCATGCGTCCGCGAAGTTCAATTCTCCCAGCCGCCGGATTTCTTCTACGCGAACGCGTCCATCCTTCACGGGAACGCGAAGCTTCGTCCAACCTTGCCTACGCGAACGCGATAGACTGATCGCGAACGCGATGCTTTAGCCTGCTCTGCCTTATCCTCTTACGCGAACGCGACCTTACTCCACGCGAACGCGATGCGTTCCAGCTCCCTCATACGCGAACGCGTTACCTTCCCTCGCGAACGCGACGGCCACCTGGCCCCAGCCTACGCGAACGCGGCATAGCCCTCGCGAACGCGAAGGCTAAAGTTTTGCCCAGTGATCTGCAAATTTACAGCAGACCATTTCTTGCTTCCAAATGCCGGATGATGGTCCGGATTCACCCCGAGGCCCCCGGGACCCCAACGAAAACCACCAACATACCCCAAAACACGATACGAACTCGTTCTAATCATAAAAACACCATCCTAAACATCAAAATCACCAATTACACACAGATTCAAGCCTAAGTTTCTTCAAAACTTCCAAATTACACATTCCATCAAAAACCCGACCAAACGACGTCCGAATGACCTGAAATTTTGCAAGCACATCCAAAATCACCTAACGGAGCGACTGCAACTGCCGGAATTCCATTCCGACTCCCAGATCATAATCTCACCTACCATTCGGTTTTCGCCAAAATTCAACCTTAGCCAATTCAAGCCTAAAACTGCACCGGGCCTCCAAATTCAATTTCGATTCCTCTCCTAAGTCATAATTGATCCCCCGAAACTAGTCGAATTATCAGAATCTGATTCCAAGCACTCTAACTCGATAGTCAACTCTAGGTTGACTTTCCATATTCAAACTTCCTTCAAACATGCTATTTGCTTCATTTTCAATTCAATTCACTCCTAACTCACCCGATAGGCTCTAACACTGATATAAAAGCATAAAACATGTAATTACAACATGACAGGGTGGTAAATTCCCGTAACGACGGGCCGGGTCGTTACAATAGCTCATCTTGGTTCATCGGCGGCCCAACTTCTTTTCCTGAAAACTCATAAATTTTAATTAATAAATAGAAAAGATATTCTTTGAAAATTAAAATAAATTAAGCAATTACGTACCATTCTTCTTTCTATTGTCCTCTGGCTGACCGCACCTCTAGTGTGCAAGGATCCTCTCTTCTCAGATGCGCGAGCTTTCTTTCCCTTTTCGCTCTTCTGTAAGAACTCTGCAGTAAGTCATTGCCTTTGCAAATCATAACTCCTGAAGCAACTAGCCAGGCATTTGGTTCAGCTGTCTAGCTATGGAGAAAGAATGCGACAACCGCTTGCGAGCTTTGAGATTAAAATTTGCAGCCACGGCCACGCTATACTGGTGTTCCCATATACACTTGCTCTGTATTTCAAAAGTTAAATATTATATGAAAATATCATAAATATAAATAATTATACTACTTAAAAGAACATTTATACCTTAATTCATTGAAAATTGCCTCTTTTAGTGGGAATGGGAATTCACGCCAAGACGCATAAGGGGCATCATAAAGCTTTCTGGTAGTTTTGGTGATTATCCTCGTAGTTTAATACTCGAGAGGAACCTATAATTTAATAAATAAAACAAATTAATATCTTATTAAAAACTGTACAAATAAATAAACATAAAAATGACAAATAACTCTTACCCATCACCTTCAGGGACTATGATGATCCTTCCATACTGATCATAATGCACCTCCTTGTCAGCAGCAGTAGCAGCATCAGCATCATCGTCCGAAACATGTGTATCAGAGGCATGTGTGGAAGGAGTTGGGGTCAAAGCTACTATCCCGCAAATGAAGGCCTCCAATAGGTGGAGTCGCTGATGCATATAGATGTGATCCCTATGAATGCAACATAGCTGCACGGATCGCAAGTGACTGTTACTGACTACTGTGACCCAACTGGCTGTGATACTGGGCTGTGATCCATGTGGATGTGATCCATATGGCTGTGACATGGATCGATATGATCCATGTGATGCTGTTGGGTGAGATCCACGTGGTAGTGAGGCAGGTGGAGTGTATGTCGGAAGCACAGTCTGATGGCCCTGTGAAGAAACACCTGGGGTCTGCATGAAGGTGTAGGGCTGGTGATGTTGTGGCAGCTCAGTATAGCCATGGGGTAGAGGCTGTGGCATAGGGATAGGCAAATCAGAAGAGGGTGGAAAAGATTGATGAGTAGTATCTTCTACCCCCTTCTTTTGCTTCCTTGCCTTATCTCGACCCGGAGAACCACTACCTTCATTGTACCTCGACCCTTGCCTATCATCTGCATAATATAATACATATTTAGATTGAAACATATAAGGAAACTATCTATAAATGAGAGTTATCGAAGAAACCAACTTTTTAAATCTCATCGATGTATTCTTCCTTTTCAGAGAATTCTTTTTCCTCGTCAAAGAATTCTTCTTTCTCACTAGTTTGAGTTGTATCAGTTGATTCTTCTTCCTCGTTTTCTATAATTCTTACTTCATTTATATCAACTTCTTCCAATATGTGTTTAGGATGTTCCAAATTATTTTCTAAAAGTTCGTCCACTATTTGGTGAACACAAGAGATATCATTTTGATATGCAACATCCAACATATTCTCGACTTCGACCCTACCTACAGGATTAGTTTTGATTATAACCCACCAATCGGACTTATTTTGCCTCAATGGATAAGGAGCATAATACACTCGCCTAACATTATGTGCAATTATGAAAGGATCATAGCGATTATACTCCCTCGTATGATTAACCTGAATTATGTTGTATTGATTGTGTACTTTCATACCTCTTGTTGGATTTGGGTCAAACCATTTGCATCTAAAGAGAATAATTTTCTTAAATGGACAACCTGAATACTTTAGTTCTATTATTTCTTTGAGCACACCATAATAATCAATATCTCCAACTTGGTTTCCATCACCACCTTGAACCCACACCTCACTGTTGTTGCTTTTATTATTTTTAGAGCAACCCTCTGTATGAAATTTATAACCATTTACGACGTACTTGGAATATGTTGTGACCTCAACACTGGGTCCCCAATATATATCTTTCAAAAATTGATTTACGTCATTATTTGGATAATTTACCTGCATATTGTTAACAAAATTTATAAGTGAGCATAACTTCCAAACATTGTTTACCTACATAGTGTTAGAATATTTTAAGGATATACTTACAAATTGTTTGAACCACTTAGAAAATGCCGTACATATAGCATCTTGGCCAATTGACCCACAAAGTGACTGTGACACATCAAATATTTTTAGTAGTTGCATTGAGATGTAATCACAGTAAATTTTATATTTTGATAACTACTAAATCAATACTTGAAATTTGTACTACTTAGGGACAATTTAGCAACACATAAAGTGTAGCTGACTTGAACTCCATATCACTCAATTTTATCTTTCTACCATACTTAGAACATCGGCTTGGTTGATTGAATATGGACATAGGCGGATATAATGGATCATTCGTAAGGGCGACCGTGTGCCTGTTAGGCCTATTCCTAGCACATGGCACATTACTCTCTAAATAATAAGAACAAAAATGAGCAGTTTCCTTTGCAAGATAAGCTTCGCATATAGATCCTTCAATTATGTTCCTCTACTTAACAAATTATTTGCATTTGCCAATTGTCCTATATAATTTCAGGTTAGCCAAGAACATTCAAATAAAATAGAAAATTATATATGGACTATAATATTACCTCTCAAATGGATACATCCATCTGCATTGAACAGGCCCTCCAAGTCATGCCTCGTGTACAAGGTGGATTGGAAGGTGTTCCATCACATCAAAAAACCCACATAAAAATATCTTTTCCATCTTACCCAAAGTTACACGAATGTTCTGATCCATCCGGCATAGGTTTTCTTCCCTTAACGTGGAAGAACACAAGTCTTTGAAAAACAAACTAATCTCAGTGATGGGTTTCCAGATTCTTTCAGGCAAACTAGAAAACGCAATAGGCACTAAGGTCTCCATGAAAACATGACAGTCATGACTTTTTAAATGGCTCAACTTCCCTACCTCCATATCAACTTTTTTCCCAAAATTGGACGCATAACCCTCAAGCATCTTAAATTTCGTTACCAATCAAAAATCTGCCGTCTTTCCTCCAAAGTGAACGTGTAACTTGCTTTGCGCTTGAATAACTTACCATTGTTTGGTGTCTGCAAGTGTAATTCAGGCCGCCTGGAATATTCTTATAAGTCCATTCTAGTCGTCGGGCTATCCTCTGTCTTAACTTTAACATCCACCACTATGTTGAACAAATTATCAAAATAATTCTTCTCAATATGCATGACATCAAGGTTGTGACGGAAAGATTATCCTTCCAATAAGGCAACTCTCAAAATATAATCTGTTTGATCTAATTATGAGTAAAACCGTATCCAAGGAATCTATGCGGTGGAACTTCAGTAACTTTACTGAAGTTTTGGACCCTCTCCCAAATTTCATCACCTAAAAGTATCGGAGGTGGATAATCATATTCCATTTTATTCTTTTTGAAAGTATTTTTCATGCTTCTAAAATCATGACCCTCAGGCAAGAATTGACGATGACAATCAAACCATGCTTGTTTTCGGCCATATTTCAAAGTGAACGCTTTACTATTTTTTATGCAGTAGGGACAAGCTAGCTTCCAAGCAGTCATCCACCCAGACAACATTCCATACTGTCACGACCCAAACCCTGGTCGTGATGGCGCCCAACACAATACTAGGCAAGTCCGACCATATTATCTATTAAACTAGCCAATTATTAATTCCAATTAATCAAATTAAACTTAAACAGCAAGTGTTTATATCAAAATGATAAACGTAATAGGGGAAACATACAAAATACGGTCCCAACCAAATTGTGGTGTCATAAGTCTGAGCCTCTGCAGAATAAACATCCTAAAGTCTAAGCAAAAATGAAAGCAACAGAATGATAAGGAAAGAGAAAGCAGGTTCTGTGGATGCCGGCAGCTACCTCGTAGTCTCCACAAAAGTAGATATAAGTAAGCAGCTACAACAACTCAACTGCTCTCGGGCACCTGTGAATCTGCACAAAAAGTGCAGGGGAGTGGGGTGAGTATATTTCAACTCAGTGAGTAATAATAATAAACAATAACTGAAAATAAGAACTCCTGTACTTTCACTAAACAGTTCTAAGGCAAACCCCCACAGGTAAGTCGTCACTACAGTGAGTACTCTGATCTCCAGTCCACATCTATCTCGACAAGGTCTCACACTGACCAAATCCTCACTCATACCGCTACGATGTACAGCCAACTCAATGTAGGTAGATATATATATATACTTATGTCTATAATGTATAATTATTTAAGTATGTATAAGGGTTTGAATAAGTATAATGATGCGGCGTGCAGCCCGCTCCAATACATATACCGCTGCGGCACGCAGCCCACTCTATTTAACGTCGACGGTGCTCACTAGGGGTGTATACAGACTTCGAATGGGCTCCCTAGGCCCAAGCGCTATGATGCTGCAGCGTGCAGCCCGATCCACACATGTATTACTGCAGCGTGCAGTCCAATTCAATATATATATATACATATATAACTATACCGCTGTGGCGTGCAACCCGATCTCATAGTATACTCCAGCGCTCACTGAGGATGTGTGCAGATTCAGACTACGAAGGGGCTCCTACAGCCCAAGCGCAATAATACTGTGGCGTGCAGTCCAATCCATATGTATATATTACGGCGGTGTGCATCCGATCCAACACATATACTGCTGCGGCGTGCAGCCCGATCCAATATATATACTGCTGCGGCGTGCAGCCCGATCCAACATAGGTATATATATATATATATAATACCTCATAATGGGTCCTCGACCCTGTCCCGATTAGTATAGGATTAGCCTTTCAGGCCCACTCAGCTAAATCAGAAAATTTCCACCCTAAGTAATCTGTCTCTCATAGTACACATCTAGTACTGGCTCTTAATATGCTATTCAGCTTGTTTTACGACTGAGGGTGAGTTTCCAACATGAGATAGGGGTCACCTTACTCTACAGGTCCCCTAATGCTCTACAGATCGACACAAAGCCCCAAACATGGCTATTAGCCCAATTACACAGTTATTATCTCATTATCAGTCATAATACACAATATACTATTAGCCGGGAAGGACCAAGTCCAATTCCCCAATCACAATGTCACCACGCCCGTCACAAGACGCGTGTCTCATCTCAACATAGCACTGCGAAGTGCTAGTACGGGGTTTCAAACCCTCAGTATATTATTTACTATCACCACTCACCTTGAACCGGTAGAAGTCCTAGCTTGCTTTGCGCTTGCCTTGCAAATCAATCTCCTCGGATGCCAAATTTGCTCAAAATCAATGATAATACATCAATATATGCCAAATTCACACAACCTATTTGAAATAACTCAAATTGCATCAAAACCCACAAAGTTGTCAGAACCCGACTTTTGGTACGCTTATCGAAAAATTATAAAAGTTACATATTAAGAACCCTCATCTCAATACGATTCTATTCATATAAAGTTTTCCAAAATCGGACTCCGTTGCCCACTCAAATCGACATTTTACCCAAAGCCCTGGCTTAGGCTAAATTTCCCCATAATTTCCCCAATTTCAGTAAAATATAGGAGGATTTCATGATAAAAACGCGTAAATGAACCATAAAACTCTCCTCCGATGATAACTCGATGATCTCCCAGCAATCTCCCGGCCAAATCGCCCAATTTGCCTCTTAAAACCGAGCCCTAATGTTTTTATGACTTATGAAATTTTTCCCTTCTGATATTCTTATCACAGGTGCGATTTCCGCTTCTGCGGTTCCTAACTCGCACCTGCAAGTCCGCTTCTGCGGACAAACGGCCGCTTCTCTGCGATTCCATACCAAGATGCCCAGTTCCGCTTCTGCGGTCCAGGTCTCACACCTACGAGACCGCCTAAGCGGACTGGGCTCCACTTCTGCGAAAATCCATCGGCTAGCCTACCTCCCCTCCTGCGATCCTAGGCTCGCTTCTGCGAGCCCGCCCCTGCGCATCCTGGGCCGCTTCTGCGGAAATGCCCAAACCAGCCCAATCTCGCCTCTGCGAGATAAATTCCACCCCTACGCTTCCGCTTCTGCGGTCCCCCACCCACAGAAGCGAAAATAGCAGAAGCCAAAAATCCAGACCTGCAAAACCTCTAAAATTCCTCCGTTTAACCTCCCGAAACCACCCCGGGTCCCCCGGACCCCAACGAAAGCCACAAACATACTCCATAACACCATACGAACTTGCTCCAATGATAAAAACACATACTTTAACACGGAATAACATTGAATTCAAGCCTACGTTTCCATTCAAACTTCCGCATCCAACATTCGATCAAAAACCCGATCAAACGACCTGCGAATGACCTAAAATTTTGCAGACACATCCAAAATCACCTAACGGAGCTACTGCAACTGTCGGAATTCCATTCTGACTCCCGGATCAAAATCTCACCTATCGATTGGGTATCGCCAAAATTCAACTTTATCCAATTCAAGCCTAAAACTACACCGGACCTCCAAATTCACTTCCAATCGCTCTCCTAGCTCATAAATGACCTCCCGGAGCTGACCTAATCATCAGAATTTGATTCCGAGCTCTCTAACTCACAAGTCAACATCCAGCTGACTTTTCTCAACTATTCCTTCTTCTAAAAGACTATTTGTCTCAATTTCAACTAAACGGATTGACTCAAACTTACCCAACATGCATATTGCAACATTAACAAGTATATAACGGGAATAAAGGGGTGATAACTCACATGATGACGGGCCGAGTCATCACATTCTCCCCAGCTTAAGAAAATGCTCGTCCTCGAGCGGGTCAGGAAACATACCTGGTGACTCAAACAGGTGAGGATATCTGCTCCGCATCTCCTACTCCACCTCCCAAGTAGCCTCCTCCACGGGTCGGACTCTCCACTGCACCTTGACTGAAGCAATCTCTTTGGACCTCAACTTTCGAACCTGTCTACCTAGAATAGCCACTGGCTCCACATTATAAGATAGATCACCATCAAGCTGAATGGTACTGAAGTCTAATACATGACATGGATCCCCGATGTACTTCCGAAGCATAGACACATGGAATACTGGATGAACACTGGACAAGCTGGGTGGCAAAGCCAACTCATATGCCACATCTCCAACCCACCTGAGTATCTCAAAAGGACTAATGTACCTGGGACTCAGCTTCCCCTTCTTCCTGAACCTCATGACAACCTTCATGGGTGAAACCTTCAGCAATACTCTATCACTAACCATGAAAGACAGCTCTCGAACTCTACGGTCTGCATAACGCTTCTGGCGAGACTGTGCTGTGCGAAGCCTCTCCTGGATCGACTTCACTCTATCCAGAGCATCCTGAACTAACTCAGTCCTTATCAATCTATCCTCACCAGGCTCAAACCACCTCACGGGAGATCTACACATTCTGCCATACAATGCCTCGTACGGGGCCATCTGAATACTTGACTGATAACTGTTGTTGTAGACAAACTCGGCAAGTGGCAAGAACTCATCCCACGAACCACCAAAGTCAATCACACATGTCCACAACATATCTTCTAGGATCTGAATAGTGCGCTCAGACTGCCCGTCTGTCTGAGGGTGAAATGCGGTGCTTAACTCAACCCGCGTACCCATCTCTTGCTGAAATACTCTCCAAAACTGAGAAGTGAACTGAGTTCCCTTGTCGGATATGATAGACATCGGGACCCCATGCAACCGGATAATCTCCCGAATAAAGATCGCTGCCAACCGCTCTGATGAGTAAGTAGTACAAACTGGAATGAAATGTGCAGACTTGGTCAGTCGATCAACAATCACCCACATAGAATCAAACTTCCTCGAAGTCCGAGGGAGCCCAGTAACAAAATCCATGGTGATCCTCTCCCATTTCCACTCGGGCATAACCATACTCTGAAGGACACTGCCCAGTCTCTGATGCTCATACTTGACCTGCTGGCAGTTGAGGCACTTGCCTACATGCCTAACAATATCCATCTTCATCCTTCGCCACCATTAGTGCTGTCTCAAGTCTTGGTACATCTTCGCGGCACCTGGGTGAATGGAGTACCGCGAATTGTGTGCCTCCTCAAGTATCAACTCCCGCAAGCCATCTACATTGGGCATGCATATACGGCCCTACATCCTCCGAATACCATCACTGTCGATAGTCACATCCCTAGCATCATTGTGCAACACTCTGTCCTTAAGGACAAGTAAATGTGGGTCATCATACTGTCGCTCCCTGATGCGATCATATAAGGAAGATCGAGAAACAACACAAGCCAACACTCGACTCGGCTCCGAAATATCCAACCTCACTAGCCGATTGTCTAGGGCCTGAACATCATAAGAAAATGGCCTCTCCCCAACTAGGATGAAAGCTAGGCTGCCCATACTGACCGCCTTCTGACTCAAAGCATCGGCCACCATATTGGCCTTCCCCGGATGATACAAGATAGTGATGTCATAATCCTTAAGTAACTCCAGCCACCTCCGCTGTCTCAAATTAAGGTCCTTCTGTTTGAATAAGTGCGGAAGACTGCGATGATCCATGTACACCTCACATGAGACACCATATAGGTAATGCCTCCAAATCTTCAAAGCATGAACTATGGCTGCTAGCTCCAAATCATGAATAGGGTAGTTCTTCTCATGGGGCTTCAATTGACGAGAAGCATAAGCAATGACCCTACCCTCCCGCATCAACACACAACCAATGCCAACTCCTGAGGCATCACAATACATAGTATAAGGATCTGAAGCTGATGGCAGTATCAAGACTGGTGTTGTGGTCAGTGCTGTCTTGAGCTTCTGAAAGCTCTCCTCGCACTCCTCTAACCATATGAAAGGAACACCCTTCTGAGTCAATCTAGTCAACGGTGAAGCAATAGAAGAGAATCCTTGAATGAATCGGCGATAATACCATGCCAATCCAAGAAAGCTACGAATCTCAGTAACTGAGGTCGGTCTGGTCCAAATCTGCACTGCCTCTACCTTCCTCGGATCTACCTGAATACCATCACGGGACACCACGTGTCCTAAGAATGCCATAGATTCAAGCCAGAACTCATACTTGGAGAACTTGGCATACAGCTTCTCCTCTCTCAATCTCTGCAATACAATACTCAAATGTCGAGCATGCTCCTCCTCGCTACGAGAGTAGACTAGAATGTCATCAATGAACACAATCACAAATGAATCCAGATAGGGCCTGAACACACTGTTCATCAGATGCATAAATGCTGCTGGGGCGTTGGTCAGCCCAAAAGACATCACAAGGAACTCATAGTGACCATATCTGGTCCTGAATGCAGTCTTCATAATGTCGGACTCTCTAATCTTCAGCTGATGGTAGCCTGAAAGAAGATCAATCTTCGAGAATACCCTAGCTCCCTAGAGCTGATCAAACAAATCATCAATACGAGGCAGAGGATACTTATTCTTCACTGTTACCTTGTTCAGTTGCTTGTAGTCAATACACATCCTCATAGAGTCATCCTTCTTCTTAACAAACAGGACAGGTGCACCACACGGCGACACACTCGGCCGAATGAACCCCTTATCTAGGAGTTCATGGAGATGCTCCTTCAATTCCTTCAGCTCAGCTGGTGCCATCCGATATGGAGGAATAGAAATAGGCTGAGTGCCTGGCACCAAATCGATCCCAAAATCAATATCCCTATCCGGCGGCATACCCGGCAGGTCTGAGGGAAACACATCAGTAAAGTCCTGCACAATTGGAACAGAATCAATACTGGGAGTCTGAGCCTCGACCTCCCGCACAAATACCAGATAAGAGAGACATCCCTTCCCAACCATTCATTGGGCCTTGAGAAAAGATATCACCCAGCTGGGTACATAATCAGTTGTGCCTCGCCACTCGATACTCTAAATACCCGGCATAGCCAAGGTGACTGTCTTAGCATGACAGTCCAGAATAGCATGACATGGAGACAACCAGTCCATGCCCAATATAACATCAAAATCAATCATGCTAAGAAGCAATAGGTCCACTCGGGTCTCCAGACCCCTAATAGTGACCAAACAGGACCTGTATACATGGTCCATAATAATAGTATCCCCTACCGGGGTAGATACATGCACTGGCAGCTCAAGGCACCCTCGGGTCGTGCCCAAATGAGAAGCAAAATATGTAGACACATAAGAATAAGTAGAACCGGGATCGAACAACACTGAGGCATCTCTGTGGCAGACTGAAATAATACCTGTAATGATAGCGTCAGAAGCAACAGCCTCAGATCGGCCCTGAAGAGCATAGCATCTAGCTTGTCCGCCTGATCGGCCTCCCCCTCGAGGGCGACCCCTAGCTGACTGACCCTCACCCCTAGCTGGCGGGGCGGGTATGGAAGTAGAAGGACCAGATGATGAGGGCTTCCCCCTCTGCTGATAAGACCTGGAAACAAGACAGGGATACACTCTACGGTGGTTCCCAAACTCCCCGCACTCGTAGAAACTCCCCGGTGCTGGGGGTTGAGACTGATATGGACCCCTGGCACTGGAGTGGCCAGCTGATGAACTAGGCCGAGATGAACCCTGAGCGGATGGGGCCTGTGAAGAACTCTGAGCTGGCATGGCACCGAGAGATGGCTGGCTCTGGTGCGAACCCTGATAACCCTGTCTAGGTGACCATCTGCGACGATCTGAGCGTCCCGACTGCGAAGATCTGAAAGAGCGACCTCGGCTCTGCTGACTCTGGCCTCTGGTCTGAGTGCCACTGGAACTAGCTGAACCTCGAGGCCTCTTGGCCTCCCTCTCATCCCGCTCTCTGCGACAATCTGTCTCTATGTCGCGAGCGATATCCACAGCATCCTCAAATGTACGTCTCAAATCCCTCTTTCGGGTCATCAAAATACGGATGGGGTAAATGAGGCCATCCACAAAGCGTCCAATCCTCTCTCTGTCGGTAGGAACCAACCACGGTGCATATCTAGAAAACTCTGTAAATCTAATCTCATACTCTGACACTAACATGTCCCCCTAGCGTAGACCCTCAACTGCCTACGCATCTCCTCTCTCTGAGATCGAGGCACCCACTTCTCCAAGAACATAGTGGAGAACTCTAGCCATGATAGTGGTGCTGTCCCTTCTGGCCTGCGACGCTCATAAGCCTCCCACCAAGCGAAGGCTGGCCCCTGAAACTGAAAGGTAGTGAAGGATACACCACTGGACTCCAAAATCCCTGCCGTACGGAGCATCCGACGGCACTTGTCCAGAAAACCTTGGGCGTCCTCGCCCGGAGCACCAGTGAACACTGGAGGAGATAACCTGGTGAACCTCTCGAGACGACGATGCTCATCGTCCGTCATAGCTGGGACCCTGTCCCCCTAAATCTGATCTACTGGCTGAACTGGCACCACAGGCTGAACTGGAGGAGCCTCTGGTGTCTGCAAGCCCTGCACTACTGGCTCTGGAGTGCGTGCTGCGGGGGTCTGATGACCACCCCTGGTCCCTGATGCAGCTCCTACGGTAGTAACTGAAACCGCCTGTGCCAGGCCAGTGCAAACTGCTAGTATCTGAGCTAGGGTCTCCTGTAGACCCGGAATGACAATCGACACAGCTGGTGCCTGAACTGGCACTGTTGGAGCCTCAGCAACTGGAGGTTGTGGGTCAGTTGGTACTGCATCAGCTTCCCTACCTCTGCCACGACCACGGCCGCGTCTACGGCCTCTAGTAGGTGGTAGTGGTGGTCGTCCCCCTCGTCTGGAAACTCAAGTTCTTGCCATCTGCGAGAGAATAGAATGTCAAAGTTTAGTTTAAGTCAAAAGTAATCGCACGACAAGAATTCCAAGAATTGAAACTTTTCCTAAAAGGTTTGCATCCCCCCGAGGATAAGCACAGGCGTCCCCGTACCGATCCACGAGACTCTACTAAACCGGCTCATGACTCGCGAGACCTGTTAACCTTGGCTCTGATACCAACTTGTCATGACCCAAATCCTGGTCGTGATGGCGCCCAACACAATGCTATGCAAGACCGACCATATTATCTATTAAACCAGCCAATTATTAATTCCAATTAATCAAATTAAACTTATACAGCAAGTGTTTATATCAAAATGACAAACGTAATAGTGGAAACATACAAAATACGGTCCCAACCAAATCGTGGTGTCACAAGTCTGAGCCTCTACAGAATAAACATCCTAAACAAACAAGTCTAAGCAAAAATGAAAGCAACAGAATGATAAGGAAGGAGAAAGCAGGTTCTGCGGACGCCGACAGCTACCTCGTAGTCTCCGCAAAAGTAGATATGAGAAAGCAGCTACAATAACTCAACTGCTCTCGGGCACCTGTGAATCTGCACAAAAATTGCAGGGGAGTGGGGTGAGTATATTTTAACTCAGTGAGTAATAATAATAAACAATAACTAAAAATAAGAACTCATGTACTACCACTAAATAGTTCTAAGGCAAACCCCCACAGGTAAGTCGTCACTACAGTGAGTACTCTGATCTCCAGTCCACATCTATCTCGACAAGGTCTCACACTGACCAAATCCTCACTCATACCGCTACGGTGTACATCCAACTCAATGTAGGTAGATATATATATATACTTATGTCTATAATGTATAAGTATTTAAGTATGTATAAGGATATGAATAAGTATAATGCTGCGGCGTGCAGCCCCCTCCAATACATATACCGATGTGACGCACAGCCCGCTCCATTTAATGTCGACGGCGCTCACTGGGGGTGTATACAGACTTTGGAGGGGCTCCCTAGGCCCAAGCGCTATAATTCTGCGGCGTGCAGCCCGATCCACACATGTATTACTGCGGCGTGCAGTCCGATCCACTATATATATGCAGTCCGATCCAATATATATATATGTATATATATATATCTATACTGCTGCGGCGTGCAGCCCGATCCCATAATATACACCAGCGCTCACTGAGAATGTGTGCAGACTCAGACTCCGAAGGGGCTCCTACAGCCCAAGCGCAATAATATTGCGGCGTGCAGTCCGATCCACACGTATATATTACTGCGGCGTGCAGTCCGATCCAACACATATACTGCTGCGGCGTGCAGCCCGATCCAATATATATACTGCTGCAGCGTGCAACTCGATCCAACATAGGTATATATATATATATAATACCTCATAATGGGTCCTCGACCCTGTCCCGATTAGTATAGGATTGGCCTTTCAGGCCCACTCAGCTAAATCAGGGAATTTCCACCCTAAGTAATCTGTCTCTCAGAGTACACATCTAGTACTGGCTCTTAATATGCTATTAAGCTAGTTTTACGACTGAGGGTGAGTTTCCAACATGAGATAGGGGTCACCTAGCTCTACAGGCCCCCTAATGCTTTACATATCGGCACAAGGCCCCAAACATGGCTATTAGCCCAATTACACAGTTATAATCTCATTATCATTCATAATACACAATATACTATTAGCCGAGAAGGACCAAGTTTAATTCCCCAATCAGAATGTCACCACGCCCGTCACAAGACGCGTGTCTCATCTCAACATAGCACTGTGAAGTGCTAGTACGGGGTTTCAAACCCTCAGTACATTATTTACTATTACCACTCACCTCAAACCGGTAGAAGTCCTAGCTCGCTTTGCGCTTGCCTCGCAAATCAATCTCCTCGGATGCCAAATCTGTTCAAAATCAATGATAATACATCAATGTATGCCAAATTCATGCAACCCATTCGAAATAACTCAAATTGCATCAAAACCCACAAAGTTGTCACAACCCGACTTTTGGTACGCTTCTCGAGAAATTACAAAAGTTACATATTCGGAACACACGTCTCAATACGAGTCTGTGCATATAATGTTTTCTGAAATCTGACTCCGTTTGCCCACTCAAATCGACATTTTACCCAAAGCCCTGGCTTAGGCTAAATTTCCCCATAATTTTCCCCATTTTCAGTAAAATATAGGAGGATTTCATGATAAAAACGCGTAAATGAACCATAAAACTCACCTCCGATGATAACCCGATGATCTCCCAGCAATCTCCCGTCCAAATCGCCCAATTCGCCTCTTAAAACCGAGTCCTAATGTTTTTATGACTTATGAAATTTTTCCCTTCTGATATTCTTATCACAGGTGCGATTTCCGCTTCTACGGTTCCTAACTCGCACCTGCGAGTCCGCTTCTGCGGACAAACGGCCGCTTCAGCGATTCCATACCAAGCTGCCCAGTTCTGCTTCTGCGGTCCAGGTCTCGCATCTGCGAGACCGCCTAAGCGGACTGGGCTTCGCTTCTGCGAAAACCCACCGGCTGGCCTACCTCCGCTCCTGCGATCCTGGGCTCGCTTCTGCGAGCCCGCCCCTGTGCATCCTGGGCCGCTTCTGCGGAAATGCCCAAACCAGCCCAATCTCTCCTCTGCGAGATAAGTTCTGCCCCTATGCTTCCGCTTCTGCGGTCCCCTACCCGCAGAAGCGAAAATAGCAGAAGCCAAAAATCCAGACCTGCAAAAACCTCTAATATTCCTCCGTTTAACCTCCCGAAACCACTCCGGGTCCCCCGGGTCCCCCGGTACCCCAACGAAAGCCACAAACATACTCCATAGCACCATACGAACTTGCTCCAATGATAAAAACACATACTTTAATATGGAATAACATCGAATTAAAGCAATTCAAGCCTAAGTTTCCATTCAAACTTCTGCAACCGACATTCGATCAAAAACCCGATCAAATGACCTCCGAATGACCTGAAATTTTGCAGACACATCCAAAATCACCTAACGGAGCTACTGCAACTGTCGGAATTCCATTCCCACTCCCGGATCAAAATCTCACCTATCGATCGGGTATCGCCAAAATTCAACTTTCGCCAATTCAAGCCTAAAACTACACCGGACCTCCAAATTCACTTCCGATCGCTCTCCTAACTCATAAATGACCTCCCGGAGCTGACCGAATCATCAGAATTCAATTCTGAGCTCTCTAACTCACAACTAAATATCCAGCTGACTTTTCTCAACTATTCCTTCTTCTAAGAGACTATTTGTCTCAATTTCAACTAAACTCAACCCGGATTGACTCAAACTTACCCAACACGCATATTGGAACATTAATAAGCATATAACGGGAATAACGGGGTGATAACTAACATGATGACGGGCCGTGTCATCACACATACGCAGGAAAATCATTAATTGTCCATATTAAATTAGCACGCAAATTGAAATTCTGCTTGGTTGATATGTCATATGTTTCAATACCTTCATACCACAATTGTTTTAGCTTATCAATCAAAGGTTGCAAATATACATCTATCAAACGTTTCGGATTACGTGGACTGGGGATAATACAATTTAAGAATATATATGGACTATTTATGCACAACTCGGGTGGTAGATTATAAGGTGTAAGAAAGACATGCCAACATGAATAGGGTGTCGCATATACAGAAAAAGGCGTGAAGCCATCCGCACACAGATCTAACCGAATATTCCTTGGTTCACTAGCAAATCTAGATATGTCCTATAAAAGTGCTTCCAAGCTTCTCCATCTGAAGGATGGCACATAACACCAGGTGGTCTTTTATTTTCAAAGTTCCATCTCATATGAGGTGCAGAACTCATCAATGCATATAACCTCTTTAGCCTAGGTAGAAGAGGTAAATAATGCATCGCCTTTTTAGCGACCATCTTCCCGCTGGAAAGCCTCTTGAAATGAGGCTTTCCGTAAATTTACAAATGCATAAATTTGCATCATCTTTATAATAAAATATGCAACCATCTTCACAACAATCAATTCTCATTGACGAAAGTCCTAACTTAGAAACTAATCTATTTGCATTATAGAAATCACTAGGTAATTCTATTTCCTCGCCAACTAGTTCACGCATAAGGTCAATGACAGAGTCCATGGCTACTTGAGAAATATTTCAATCAGATTTGATACTTAGTAATCTAACTGCAATAGACAACTCAAAGTGCGGACAACCTTCAAGTAGTGGACGACTAGCTTCATCTAACTGTTCATAAAAATGTTTTTCTTTATCATTAGGAGTTTGTTCAACATTTTCATTGGGCTCACCCCCAAAGTGCATTCCAAAAGCATTCACAACCATATCATGAATTCTGGAATCACTATTTCTATTCTCCCTCGACATACTACTTTCACCAAGAACCATGTTATGAAATATCTCATCGCTACCATCTATCTCTCCATGATAAGTCCACTCAAAGTAATTCGTTATAAACCCCTTCATATAAAGATGAACCTTAACTTCCTCCGATTTTCCAAACTTCATACAGTCGCACCTAATACAAGGGCATCTAATTACTCCTACTTTTATGTATGGCAGCAGTGACATTGCATGTCTAATAAAGTCCTCAGCCCCTTCTACGAAATCCTCGCGCAATCCCCACCGATTAGGATAATTCCCATTGTACATCCAAGAACTATGTTCCGTCTATTTAAATAAAGCAAGAATAAACTATATTAGTTAATACATTAAAAAACAACCCTAATACTAAATAGTAAAAAGTCCATATTACCTAATGTAGTTCATATTAGCTAATAATAAAAAATTCATATTACCTAATGTAGTTCATACAAATAACCTTAATATAAAAGGTTCATAATACCTAATGTAGTTCAAACAAACAACCCTAATACTAAATAGGCAAAAACTCTAACAAATTACATAAAATTATATAGCAAAATTTAAAAATTAAAAATCTAATAGGTAGATTACCAACCTTGGTAGATTAAAATGAGGCTAAAATCGGTGTGGACGGTGGAACAATGGTGGTGGCGGATAGAGGTGGTGGCGGCGTAACAGTGGTGGCAGGGCGGTGACAGTGGTGGCAACAGGTGGGGGGGATTAATTTGTGTACGGGAAATAGAGAAGGGGAGGAGAAATAGTTGAGAGAGAAGTTGGAAAATTTGTGTGAGAGAAAATAAGATTTTGGGGGGGGGGAAACTCGATTTTGAGTTCTAAAATTAAATAAAGCGACCAAAGTTGGTTGCTATTTTGGTAGCTATATAAGTATTGACTGGTTTGACCAAAATAGCGACAAACGTTAGTCACCTTTCTTGACTGTTGACCAAAAAGCGACCAACTTTGATAGCTATATTTGAAAAAAAAAAAAAATATATATATATATATATATATATATATATATATATATATATATATACTTAGTGCATAGTATAGCGTAAGTACATATATTATGTATATATAAGCTATATTCGATGCGGTATTACCTAATACACTTATACTTAGTGCATAGTATATAGCGTAAGTACATATATTATATATAAGAGCTATATTCGATACGGTATTACCTAATACAGTTATACTTAGTGCATAGTATAGCGTAAGAACATATATTATATATACAAATTATATTCGACATAGTATTACCTAATACACTTATACTTAGTGCATAATATAGTGAAAGTACATATATTATATATATAAATTATATTCGATACAGTATTACCTAATACACTTATACTTAGTGCATAGTATAGCGTAAGTACATATTATATATATATAAGCTATATTCGATACAGTATTACCTAATACACTTATACTTAATGCATAATATAACGTAAGTACATATATATAAGATGTATTCGATACAATATTACCTAATACACTTATACTTAGTTCATAGTATAGCGTAAGTACATATATTATATATATATAAGCTATATTCGATACGGTATTACCTAATACACTTATACTTAGTACATAATATAAATCAACATGTGTGTGTGTGTGTGTATGTATATATATATATATATATATATATATATATATATATATATATATATATATATATATATATATATATATATATAAGTAAGAAAATTCGATGCGGTATTACCTAATACACTTATACTTAGTGCATAGTATATAGCGTAAGTACATATATTATATATAAGAGCTATATTCGATACGGTATTACCTAATACAGTTATACTTAGTGCATAGTATAGCGTAAGAACATATATTATATATACAAATTATATTCGACATAGTATTACCTAATACACTTATATTTAGTGCATATTTTAGCTGTAGTTATAACTCGTAGATCTTCTGTAAATCATTAGGAATGGTTGTAATAAATATATACTATATGAATTCGATTAGAGTAAAGTAGTAGTAGATAATAGTATAGTTAAACGTAGTTAGTAGTTTATCACCTAATTCTAATACTAAAATAGCCTAATACACAGCTAATACACTTATATATATATATATATATATATATATATATATATATATATATATATATATATATATATATATATATATATAAGATGTATTCCATATCTTTAATTTATTTTAATTCTATATGCAATAGTATAGTGTAAGTATATATATATATATATATATATATATATATATATATATATATATATATATATATATATATATATATATATATATATATATATATATATATAAGATGTATTCGATACAGTATTACCTAATACACTTATATTAGTGCATAGTATAGTGTAAGCATATATATATTATATATATAGACACATACGCCCGCTTCGTAATACTATTCATCCCTTGTATTATAAAAGTATTAACGACTTATATTTGTATTATTTACATAGTAAATACAAAAGTGATTTTTAATTTTGACCATATAGAGACCAACTTTGGTCGCTAACTGTAAATGAATATAATTTAGCGACCAAAATTGGTCACTAACTGTACATGAATTTAATTTAGCGACCAAATTTGGTCACTAAATTTGAATCAGATTTATTTATACGGTATTGCCTAATACACTTATATTAGTGCATAGTATAGTGTAAGCATATATATATTATATATATAGACACATACGCCCGCTTCGTAATACTATTCATCCCTTGTATTATAAAAGTATTAACGACTTATATTTGTATTATTTACATAGTAAATACAAAAGTGATTTTTAATTTTGACCATATAGAGACCAACTTTGGTCGCTAACTGTAAATGAATATAATTTAGCGACCAAAATTGGTCACTAACTGTACATGAATTTAATTTAGCGACCAAATTTGGTCACTAAATTTGAATCAGATTTATTTATATTTTATATAATATTTAAATTAATAATAAAAATTGTTAAATGTTAGAACTGTTTCCCACCTTGGCGACCAATGTTGGTCTCTATTTCGTTAAGCGGCCAACTTTGATCGCTAAATTTTAAATTATATTTATTTATAATTTATAATTTATAATTATTTTTAAATAAATATATATTTATTAAAATATTATAACTATCAACTTATCCTTCAGTTAGCGACCAACTTTGGCCGCAAGTTTTAAATTATATATATTTATATTTTATAAGTTTTATAAAATAATAATAAAATTATTAAAAAATTATGTGGGTCTCACTTTAGCGACCAACATTGGTCGCTAATCTCAATATATCTTTGACTAAATTTGCGGCTAAATAGCGACCAGGAATAGCGACCAACCCTGGTCGCTAAAGTATTTCTATTTTTTTTTCGGCAGTTTGGCGACCAACTTTGGTCGCTTTTCTTGACATACCAAATTTGGTCGCTAATCTTTGGTCGCTTTTTACAGGAATTTTAGTAGTGTATTATGCTGGGACTTTCTGATTTGCAGCAAAATAATGGCTATTTTTCAATGACTTTGCAAACTCTGGTTATTTTTAAATGACCAACCCGAATACTGGTTAGTCCAGGTTATTTTTACGATATATACTGAATACCTCTCAATTGTTATAAAATAATAAAAGAACAAGAATAATATTGTATGGAAAAGTAGGGAAAAAGAATTCTTATTGAATTTTGGGATGATTTACAATGGGGTAAGACCCCTCTATTTATAGGAGAAATATGAACATCATTAAGCCTTCGCATCCCGATCTTGTACACTAGCTTCTGAATCTCTCATGAGATATTATGAAGTGTAATGTCATGTGATCTTCTAGCTCATTTGCCTGTTTTATTATGATCATTTTGATCATTTGCTCACCTTCTTCATCAAGAAGTTTACTTGAAACTTATTTGTCTATATGTTTTAAGTGTACTATAGACTTTGTCCTTCTAGGACTTAATATGAGCATTTGCTAATATAATTACTTTATTTGGGTCAGCAAATGCGTCTGGCATGCTTTGCAATAAATTGCACATGAATTATCCTTTTATGAACTTCAAGTTCATATTATTTTATTCGAGGATCTAGATATATAAATGATAATTCATTCCAAGTAAAGTTTTCTCAATTGTTGTATTTTGTCTCCCCCTCATGTTAGAAATACTAACTTGTTTCCTCAACTTTGAGAACTCATCTTTGTGTGTTATGGTGTTAATCAAAATATACACCGCACATCAATAATAATAAGATGGAATTATTTGGTTCTTGACCCTGAACCACTTGTGAGGGAAGAAAATAATATACTTTCGTATATAACGTATATCGAACTGATATACAAAACTTTGTTCTCATAAGCAATTGTTTAGATATCAAGTGGAGGTACTCAATAAATCATTTTGCTAAATCAGTTATGATGTAAACCAACTTATCAAGATGAACTTCTTGAATAGAAAATCCGGAATATGCTCTAAACTAAATTATTGAGCAAGTTACCTCGCAAACACCATGTTGCCAGTTAATAATAATCGCACATGTAACCATCTCATAGATGCATCTTTATGTGGTATACATGGCGGGTGAATGGGCCTATTCACCTTTGATATTTCCAGCATTCATGGGATTCAATCCCACTTTTAGTTGTTATATTAATTAATGAGAACAAGCACATAAAAGAATTCGTAAAGAACTTTCTAGTTCTTTAATATTTATCCATGTGAATTCTCTTTATTTTTGCACATCATACTTAAACTGATATGGGTAAATCAATTATGCCAACTGAATAAAGTATCAATATTGATAAATTTCAGATTTACACCATGATGTGTGCAATTATGAATAAACTCCAAGTTTATTATGATATAGGTTTTATATCAATAAAATATCCACTTCATTGTGGTATTCTTTTGTTTATGTAGTACAAATTAGAGATAAAGTAGGTAGCTTTTTACATACATATTATCCCGCTACAAGTTGTAGTAATAGAAGATATTAAATCTTTCCTTTATTTATAGTCTCAATATAATCAACCGCTTCCGCGAATACTTTGGAAACTAAATATGTTTCTTTGAGACTTACTACAACACAATATCTTGTTGGTAATCAATTGTGTTTCTCTAAAATAGTGGTAATTGGCTCTTTCAGAGCTCTCAATTAATTGGTAGTACCACATAATCATCAACACCTATATGGTGAATATCTCTTTTAAAGAGAAAGTTATATCATTATGTGTATGGTCAAATTATATGCAAGATCTGTTTCTTGTATTACCGGTGTCTTTTAATAATCACAATGCCAAAATATTTTGGTGTACAATAGGTACGTGACCAATGACCATTCATGTCATAATAATGACATTATTTTCTTATATCATCTCAAACCTCCTTTTAGAGGTGAGTGTGGTGTAATCACTACCACTAGCACATTTATATTCTTCCAAAAACGAATATATATTCATAAATCAGATGTTTTCTCATTCACGTCATGAATGGACCATAGTCATCTGTATGTGCTTTATAAAATCTCATGTCAAATCGATGACAAATACTTTTACAAAGTGTGGGATTATTTTGAGAATACTTATTGTTCTCATTACCACAATGATGACGATATAATTTGGTCTATTGCCACGTCCATATCCATTGATTATTCATGGAAATAATTTTTGTCTTCTTTCAGACTTATTACATACTGCTATCACATTCTCTAAATGGAATGAGAATGGAGCAAATTCAATGGGACGGGTTTTCAATTCTTTGCCCACAATCATACATGAATTTAATCATGACAAGGCATAGAAACTTTGCCACTTTGGGTGGTTGTAATTTCTTAAACGCCGTTAGAGTTATAATTAAACTTTGTTGTCTTTGCTTGTATATAAAATCAAAGTATAGAATAAAAGAGAAAACGGTAAAATACTTACCTTAAATCCAAAATTTAATCATGAAGGAAGTCCATGGAACAATTGACAATCATTATGCTCAATCCCAAAGCTTATACTCAATTGGTTAGAGTCTCGTGCTGATAACGTGTTATAAAATAATAAAAGAACAAGAACAATATTGTAGAGAAAAGTAGGGAGATAGAATTCTTATTGAATTTTGGGATGATTTACAATGGGGTAAGACCCCTCTATTTATAGGAGAAATATGACTTAGTCGCAAAGTAAAACTTACTACAAAATAGACATTCATTTCAAATAGAATTCTATTCATAACATCAATGATTTAATAAAAAGGGGGAAAAAGGCATTATTTCCAGCTACATAAACCCATTTTTCCTTCTAAAATCAACGGCCAACTAGAAGGGGAACAAGGTATATAATACCTAGGGCAAGAAGAAGAAAATGGAAGACATAAATTTTAAATCACAGCTGAAAATAATAATAATACCGTGCAGCCGTCATTTTAGAAAACAGATTTTTTAATGGTTGGATGAAAAGGCTGCTATTGGCTAACTAGGTAAATAAAACCATTCATAGCGATTAGAAAGCACTAAAAACTTTTTTAGGCATAACTTTCTGTCTTTGTTAGGCTTTTTGCTATCTAATAGAAAATGAGCTAGAAAATTAAAATGTAGAATATTTCGCCCCTTGCTTTGTTAGTTGTCTTACATTGAATTATGGAATTGATGATTAGCTTTTGCAACTAAATTAAGCTCGCTTTCTTTTCTTTTTTTTTTAATCATGATATCAAACTGTAAAAATAGCACGGGCTAGCTAGCTTTCGGACAGGTTATTCAAAAATAGCCAGCATTTGTAATATTATTGAAAAATAGCCACTATTTTGCTACAACACAGAAAGTTTCAGCACAATATACTGGAGATCAGTGCATCTGTGTATGAACTTCCACTATATTATGTTGGAACTCCAACACGCAAAAAGTTCCAGTATAATATAGTGGAGATTGGAGCACGTCTCCAGTATATTATGTTGGATTGGTATATTGTTTCAGTATATTATACTAGAGTGTTTTCCCTGATTTTGAACATGTTTTCATTCAAATTTATCTTTATATGAAAAGTGACTAAATTTCGATTAATTTTTAAACTGCAACTAATTTTAAATGAACACTCATAAATCTGGCTATTTTTTAATTCTCCGTACCAAACTAGCCCATCCGTTTGTTCAAAGATGAGCACCTTGTTATATTGTTCACATTCAGATATACAAGCACTAAGCATGCAAAAATGTGTTTAGTTACCCTACCTTGATGGAAGGAATGAATTATTTCTTTATATGACCTTAGATAGTCCTGATCCCTCGTAAATTTTGAAATTGCGTTAGACCTGAAATCCGTTTCTTAACAAAGTAAAATACAAAGACCTTTATGGAAATGGAATTAAAGAGACCTCTTAAATAACCTTGTGCCAATTTGGACGAGTTCCTTAAATTAAAATTTAAGAAATGTTTATTGTTCAGAAATGAGCTTCTCCAGCTATCTTAGAAAATCATTCTTGCTCATTGAATGGTCCAAGACTCAAGTCAAGAACCAGAAAGTGATAATTCGGGCTTGGGGTCCTGAATAATGGACTAAGAAATGAGCTTGTAGGTTAGTGATCATATTAGCTGCCACTTAATAATATCAAAACCTCCCAAGAAAATCATGTTTATTTTTTTGGGTTTTCACCCGGTGTCCGGTACCCACATTAAGCCCGATAAATCCAGATTCATGCCGGAAAGCCTCACATTGAAGGGTAAAATGCTCCCTAAGAAGATTATGGTTATTCGTATACTTTCAACTTGGAACAATAAGTTCCTCAGTCCACTTCACATTTGACAGAATCCTCCAAGCTCAGACGACGATCAAATTTTCTTTCCTAATACAAGCTTTGGAGGTCGCAGTTAATTAAAGGAATATAAGAAATGGAGGGAAGATTTTGTGTCAGCCCGGGCGTGTGAAATAGAAGCACAAATTAAACCGTTTAGTGAAGAGATAATTGCATGAATGGAGGCTAAACATCATTTGGCATAAAACTTCTCAATTTACGAATTAATCCAGCTCAATACTATTTACAGGTTAAATTCGAGATTTAAGAAAGGCTAACACAACCAAAAGCTCCTAAACCTTCACACGAGCTATTAGAACTACTTCCACACAAAAGAGATGATTCTGTGAGCGGGAAAATGGTATTTCAGCAGACGATTTCAACATGACAGTGAGCGAATCGATTCTGCTCATCAAGGTGTGCTGTCACCTTCAGGCTATGACACAATGAGCACATCAATGACGAAAAGTTTTCACTACCTGGTCAACCTGTCTTCTACAAAGTGGGCAGTTTGTCAAGTGAGAAGAGCACGTTATACAACAGCACATATGACCACACCTGCGAAACAAACAGGTAAGTGCACCAAATATATCATAGTATCAAGAAACATAGGATTTTCAGAGCAAACCCATTGCTCTGTATAAAACCAACATAAAGTGCACAAGTTTGGAAGTAGCACGAGATGCCAGATTAATATCCAGCAGTTATTTAATGTATTGGAGGTGAGGACACACCACCTTCAGTCCCATCTCCTGTTCCAAATAATGTCTCCAGCCCACTCTAAAGGCAAGACCACCACATTATACAATAGATAATCATCGATAGAACAAGAGATGGAATAAAATACTCCTATGCTGCAGTTTCCCTGCGTTTTTCTACTCTGACCCCTCAAAGCTCTCGAGTTAATTTGTGCAGATGAGGTGTACCAAACGAGGAGAATACTTCAATATAATGATGCAGATTTCATGCGCTGCCAGTGCAAGACAATTGGAACATAGGCAAAACCCGATGACAAGTCTGGGATAATGTGTTTACTTTCTCAGCTCAGCGGCTGAGACGTGGAGAAAAGGGGGGCTAACCCATAATTAATCAATTCAAATTAACTCGACTACCCAAGAACCTAAAGCCAGTTGAAGCAGCTATATGAGTCCTTTACACATGCTGTTCCATTCAGGACCATCTCATTCCAATATTAAACACTTAGACTTTTAAGGCAAACTAGGTTCCAAAATCTCGCACTTATCACTGTAAGGTAAACAGTAAAGTACTTTTATCTGAATTAGCTGGACTTGCTTATATGAACTCTTTGCTTCTATTGTGAGTGGTTAGTCACAAAATAAAACAACAAGTCAACAACTAAACCTCATTCCAAACTAGTTGGAGTTGGAATATGAATCTTGATAAATATGCAAATTTTGCAGCAACGCAATTTGTCCTGAAAATTAATTTTTTTTTGAAGTAATAGCGATCAAAGATGAATGGTTGGAAGCCTTTTTATTTATGAAGAGCATAACTTAACAAAAAGGGGTGCTCGGTCACAACTTGCAGAAGCACTTATTTATTATCACAGAGCGTCTTATTTAACATGGTGCATCTCTAAAGTCTCAACATCAGCACGACAACAATCCACTGATTGGGATAGGAAATGTACCATTAACTGCGGACACAATCACACAAGATCTGATGTGGGATGCGAGGAATCGTTAAAACTGCAGTAGTGGCTTTTTATGTACTTTCTCCATGGTAAGAAGCAATATGCCCTTACCATGGTAATATAATAGACTAAATCATAAGAATCCCAAATAATCGGCGGTAAGTTAAAAGGGTCTTACGGGACAAAAACTGAGTTGTATTCCTGCTCCAAGCATATGACGCATAAATCTGGCATTAAATGGTGAGTATCCACTCCATTCTCAGTTGTAACATTAGAACCTACAAAACGACAGGAAGTAAAATAGTACAGTTTGATGGCAAAGCAACCAAGGATTGAGACAACATGATAGAAGAATGAAAACCGAGCAGGCTACCTTCATCCTCATGTCCTGTCCTTTTAGCAGCAGCATTAAGAACTCTGCACGGTCAAGTGTTTCTCGGATTAGGATTATTACCGAAAAAAGAAAAACAGAAAAAGCAAAATTGTCACTTGAGATGTACAGAATTTAAAAGGCATCAATTGGAGGAATTCTGTAATATAAGACATAAGAATGACGGGCGCACAATCTTTTCCACTCCAAACGAACTGCTGCACGAATATATTTCTAGTGAGTTCAATGCCATTAGCGTAGAGATCTAGATCACTAAAAGAAGAAAATACCTTTCTGCATTGGTAATTTAGGGAACAAGAAGAAACAAAAAAAAAAAAACAAAATTTCACTGCTCAGGATAGTTTTAGGTTGATGTTAAAGTTTCTCTAGACATGTCTATTCTTCATTTTTCTCCGTCCTTATATAAGACACTTATGTAATTTAATTTAAAGCAGTTGATGAATGAACACTTTCTGAGTATCTCCCTCGTTACAGCTTCTCTCTTCTCTCACTCAACCACTCAACCGTTAACTTTCTCTCTTCTCCCTTTCTCATTTTCTCAGCCCTCTCTACCATCTTCTTGGTTCTACATCAAACTCTCCTCCCTAAATTACTCTTTTTGGCTTTGCCATCTTCAAAAGCATCTTTCTAAGCAACTCATTGATCCCCCGATTGAGCTAACTGATGCAGCCTAAAGAAAATGACGTCTTAAACTAGCAGCATCTCACCTCATCCTTGAAATCAAACATGACAAGAAAACAGAGTGAGGTAAAACTCCTACACCATAGTAATGTGTACAAGTATCAAGGTAGCCAAACATCTAAGTACTTTACAAGACACAAAACTAAGGAGGGGATACTAAAGGGGGAAAAAAGGGAGAAAAAGAACCCTGCAGTTTTAAGAGTCTTAGGTTAAACATACCTCCTGCGATATTCCCAGTGACGCTTTCGTTCCATCACATAACGAAAAGCATGCTTCACAAGTAGATATACACCGAAGACGGTAAAGCCCATTGAAGCATACTTGTACCATCTGAAAGGAAAAGAACTTATCAATACTATTAATGGGACCACCATCAACAATTCCTGGGTGCATATAGACATACTGCAAATCCCCCAGGGTAACCTGGTGCACCATATGAAACTCGGTGGATAATAGACCAGCCCTTATCCACTTAAATAACCCCACCCCCCCCCCACCCCCCTCCCTTCACAACTCATGGGGGAATTGACTTGTTCATGATATTGGTAGGGGTGCTTCATACAGATCTTACAAAATACACTGCCCTAATAGAATGTACTCATGGCAATGAGTTTGAACTTAACATTGGATGCCACTCACCAGCCTGTGTATGTATAGTTACTTGGGAAAATATAGGGGTGATTATAGTTGGAAAGTAAAGCATACTAACCTTGACCATTTCCCAAGATTTGCAATGAGCTGGTCAATAGTTTTATCAGAGACATAAAACGGGCCTTTGTGCGGTCGCTGGATACGAATTGTTCCAATGTCATCTGTAACAGCCTGAAACAATTATAAAGGTAAAAGGAGCTTGTTACACTCTACAAACAGCTCTTATCTGCACCAGGGAGGGGGTGACTGATGTTTAAGCAGACTAATGTAGTACAAGTGAACAATGAATGCTTAAGAATAGCTAGAGTAATCTTGTAATATTGGATGAATTTCCATACTCTTATTTCCTTGTTAGTTTTTTATATTTTATTTATTAATCTCCCTTTAAAGTATTCCCTACCAATCAGGTAATGATGACAAATGAAAAACATGAGGAATGGCAAATTTAAAGCAAGTCCAAACTTTGGATGCTTGCTCCTCCCAGTTGCAACAAAAGACCTGAGCCATTTTGTGTATTTTTTTATGTTAATACACTGTTTTGATATGCATTTTATGTGATTCAAAGGTATAGTTAAATTTCTGTATCTCTTGGATCAATTTGAGTTTGTTCTAGAGTTGAATCCTCTTAGGAAGTCTCCTCCCTTTTTACCCCCAAGAACAACAAATTTTTTTTCAAACAAAGAATGTGTCAACTAATACTAATATTTCTAATTCAGATAAATACCATTTATAAGAAGGTACTGAGACTTGATAAATATATAGAAGGTGTTCCCTTTCTCTAGCTTTTTTATTAGTGGTCATCAGTTTTATTTACCATTACTTTAGGAATACATAGAGCGGGTAATCAATGAGTTGACAGAATTTAGGTATTAGCATCATCCAAATTCTGTTAATGTCTGTTGCTCCTTCTATGAGGCAGAAAACAACAGTTTTGCTTTCAGGTAAAGTACTGAGGCACCAGTTCGACAGACTACCAAATTCTTCTGATCACAAGTTCTTAACATTTTTTTTTTTTGATAAGGTAAAAGTTTTATTAATAAGGTACCAAGATGGTACAATAAGTTACAGAGAACACCCCAAAACTGTCATATCTTAAAAGCTTCCAAGTAAATCCAAGAATTCTAAAAACTTTTGATGTTCTGTTGCTACGCTACTTTTACACCAATAAAACAAGTTGTGAATACATTTGTTTCTAATTCTAAAAATGTGCTCCCTATGTCCTTCAAAACAAGCCTGGTTCCTTTCCGGCCATAAAGTCCAGAAGATGCATAATGGGATGGTTCTCCATATTTGCTTCAGTCTTCTGGGTACTCTTTGACTATACCACTCTTCCAACAAGCTCCTAACAGTCCGTGGCATCACCCAAGAAATTCCACATATGTTCAAGAATAAATCCCAACATTGTCTGGCAATTCTACAGTGAAGCATAATATGATTCACTGATTCTTGATCTCCTTCACATAAATAGCATCTATTGCTAAGATTAAAACCTCTTTTTTGCAAATTGTCTTGTGTCAAACATGCTTCCCAAGTTGCTATCCAACCAAAGCATGCCACCTTGACTGGAGCTTTTGTCTTCCATATCATCTTCCATGGCCAATTATCAACCCTGTGTCTTGACTGCTTAATCAGCATATTGTAACAACTTCTGACTGAGAACTTTTTATCCTTTTCCTCTGTCCAGATCAATGCATCCGTCCTACTATGATTCATTGAGACTGGTTCAAGCTGCTGAAGTAAGAACCAATAGTCTTCTATCTCCCAGTCGTTCAAGTTTCTTCTGAGCTCCACTTGCCAACCTGTTTCTGAGAAGAAATTAGCAATCACTCCTCCCTTATTAAGGGAATAGTTGAATAGAGAAGGATACTTAGATTTCAAGCATTCCTCCCCTATCCATAAATCTGTCCAGAATTTAATTTTTTGCCCATTCCCAACTTCCAGCTTTGTATGTTTCAGAAATTCTTCCCAAAGTTTACTAATACACTTCCAAATACCTCCTTTTGCGTTCAACGGTAAAGAGGACGGTCTCCAATCAGTCTTGATTCCATAAATAGCACTGATCAGCTTCTTCCATAATACTTTCTCCCCTTCCTGAGTAAATCTCCATAGCCATTTAAAAAGTAGACTCTTATTGTGGGCTTTCAAATTCCTAATCCCCAGACCACCCCCTTTTTATCATTTAACACCACTTCCCATTTAATTAAATGCATTTTCTTCTTAGTAGCATTGCCATCCCATAGAAAATTATTCCTCATGGTGTTTATCTTTTTCTCCACTGCAACAGGCATAGCAAAGAGTGACATCATGTAAGTTGGCATTCCATCTAACACACTTTTTATCAATGTGACTCTTCCTCCCATAGATAAATATTGCTTCTGCCAGGGAACCAACTTATTTGCACATCTATCCAAAACCCCTTGCCACATGTTCTGATCATTTTTTCTAGCACCCAGAGGTAGCCCAAGATATACGGTTGGAAATCTCTCAACCTTACAACCCAAGATAGCAGCCAACTCCTCAACTGTATCATCAACATTAATGCTAAATATGTTGCTTTTGGCCAGATTTGTTCTTAATTCGGTCACTGCTTCAAATATTTGCAGAACTCCTTTTAGGTATAGTATTTGCTCTTTCTCTGCTTCACAAAAGAGAAGGGTGTCATCAGCATATAAGATATGATAAACTGTGACTCTATTATCACCAGATCTACAAAAATGCATCCCTTTAATCCATCCCAATTTTTCTGCCTTCATTAACATCCTACTGAAAACTTCCATCACCAAGGTGAACAAATATGGGGATAAAGGGTCCCCTTGTCTCAAACCCCTTTGAGATCTAAAATAACCCTGGGGATTTCCATTAATTAACACAGAAAAACTTGTGTTAGATACACAAAACTTGATCCAGTCAATCCATCTATCTCCAAAGTTCATTTGCCTTAGAATGTTTAAGAGACAAGACCAAATCACATGGTCATAAGCTTTCTCAAGATCCAATTTGCAAGCAACACCTTTTTTCTTCATTCTCAACAAATAGTCAACACTCTCATTTGCAATCATAGTTGCATCAATTATTTGCCTGCCCTTAATAAATGCTTTCTGACTATTTGATACTACTTTATCAATTACCACTTTTAAGTCTTTCTGCCAGCAGTTTTGCAATGATCTTATATACACTTCCCAACAGACTAATAGATCTAAAATCTTTCACCTGTTTAACTCCCTTTTTCTTGGGGATCAATGTAATGAAAGTAGAATTCATACTTCTGATAAAGGAACCCTTTTTATAAAAAGCCTCCACAGTTTGCCACACATCATTCTTGACTGTATTCCAGCATTTTTGGAAGAAATAAAGATTGAAGCCATCAGGTCCTGGTGCTTTATCTCCTTTGAATGATTTGATAACATTTTCCAACTCTTCCACAGAAAAAGGTCTCTGCAGCCACTCCTTGTCATCATCAGAAAGAGTCTTCAAAGAATCATATTCCCATCTTGGTCTCCATTCTTCAGTTTCGCTGAACAATTAGAATTTCTGAATATGAGATTTGATTCTGTTATCATCATCCACCAACTCTCCATCAATTTCTATCTTATCTATACAATTAAATCTCTTATGGGCATTAGCTTGTCTCCGGAAAAACTTAGTATTTTTACCCCTTGCTCAAGCCATAAGCATCTGGACTTTTGTCACCATGATATCTCCTCAACTTTTGTCAATTCATCATGATAGAATTTCTTTCTAACTCATTTTCATCATCCTGATCAAATCCCATACCGTGGTCAATTTCTTCCAGTCTGGCCAATGCCTTATTTTTCCTGTCCTCCAATTTACCAAAGACCTCTTTGTTCCATTTTTTTAAATCGCCTTTCAAAAGTTTAAGTTCTTTTGCAAGAACAACATCAGGAATACCTTGAAGATTGTATGATTTCCACCAGTTGTCAATTAGTTCCAAGAACCATTTATGCTCCATCCACATATTTTCAAATTTAAAGTATCCTTTTCCTTTTCTCCAGTCTCCACATTCTAATAAAATTGGACAATGATCTAAAGTAGTTCTAGGAAGAACCCTCTGTTTCACAAATTTAAAATGTGCATCCCAATCTTCAGAAAATAAGAATCTGTCAATTCTGGAAGCACTTTGACTATTTTTCCCCCTAAACCAAGTGTAGGAAAGTGGGAGATCAATCAAAGAAAGATCATGGATAAATTTTGAGAACTCTCTCATAGCTCTTGAGTTCTCGGTTCTTCCCCTCTTCTCCTCTTCAAACCTGATTACACTAAAATCTCCTCCCACTGCCCATGGTTGAGTCATAATTCCACTAATTGCAGCCAATTCCTTCCATAAGCCTTTCCTTTCTTTCCTATCACATGGACCATAAACTCCCGTAAAAGCATATTGGTACCCAAATTTTTCTTCTTCCAGCAAGATTGTGACCGAAAGTTGACCCTTGATGTGCCCCAAACATTTCCAACTTCTTTTATCCCAGAAAATAACAACTCCACCATTGTTACCTTGTGCTTCTGTGACGACCCAAAGGGTCATCACTTATGTAATTAATCATTTCGAGCTTCGAGGCCTTGAAAACCTCATTCTATGTTGCCTCGATTTACGTGCACGATCCGAGCATGTAGCCGGAAAGATTTTGTGATAGAAAATATGAATTCTATGAGAAATTTGGATAAAAATGATATTAATATTGATATGGTTGACTTCGGTCAACATTTTTGGTAAACGGATCCGGACCCGAGATTTGATGGTCCCGAGAGGTCCGTAGGAAAATATGGGACTTGGACATGCGTCCGGAGTCGAATTCCGAGGCCTAGAGCCCAAGTTATGAATTTTTATGTGAAATTGTTTTTGATACAATTATTAAAGGAAATAAATTAATTGACCTTGGTATCGGGCTCGTATTTTGGTTCCGACGCCCGGTACAAGTCTTAAATATTATATATGTGATTTCTGTAAAGTTTGATGACATTTGGATGTCGTTCGAGATGTTTTGGACCTTGAGTCCCAAGTTTGAAAGTTTTGAAAACTAAAGGCATGAAAATCATGCATTTGAGGCTTGATTTGATGAAAACGAGGTGATATTGGCGATGTGATCGCACGAACAAGTTCATAATGTGTTTTTGAGGTTATGTGCATATTTGGTTTGGAGCCCCGAGGGCTCGGGTGAACTTTGGATAGGCCACGAGATCAATTTATCATGTTAGAAGTTGCTGTCTGCAACTGGTCTGCAGAGTTCGCAAATGCGAACAATAGTTCGCAAATGCGAACTCCCCACTATTCTGCAGAGTTCGCAAATGCGAACAATGGTTCGCAAATGCGAACTCCCCCCTATTGTGCCTGTGTTCGCAAATGCGAACAATAGTTCGCAAATGCGAACTTGACCCTACTGTGCCTGTGTTCGCAAATGCGAGATATAGTTCGCAAATGCGAACTGGCCACTATTCTGCCTGGGTTCGCAAATGCGAACAATAGTTCGCAAATGCGAACCTCCCCATATTTAGCCTTTGTTCGCAATTGCGAACAATAGTTCGCAAATGCGAACTTCCCAGTTTTGCCTTGTCTTCGCAAATGCGAAGAAAAGTTCGCAAATGCGAACTTCCCACCCTTAGCTTATTTTTCAAAATCCAGAAATTGGTCGGGGTTCGCAATTGCGAACCCATGTTCGCAAATGCGAACACAGAGACCTGAAAAACACGAATTTCACTCATTTCTTCATTTTTCACAAAACCAAAACACCCATTTGCGATTCTTCAAGGATTTCTTCTTCATCAAAACGATTGTAAGTCACTTTTTACTTAATTCTTTCAATTCCTAACATCATTAAACATGTTTTTCATAAGAAATCAAAGATTTTCATGGTAAAATTCTTGTTTTTGTTAGAAAATAGGGTTTTTCATAAATTGGGGAATTGGACCTCGAATCGAGGTCCGATTTTGAAACAAATTATATATATGAACTCGTGGGGGAATGGGTAACCGGATTTTGGCTCTAACCCCGAATTCCGACCATGTGGGCCCGGGGTTGAAATTCACTATTCATGGCAGGAATGTTGTAAAAGTGGTATTTAGCAATATGAACTAGTTTGTTAAGTAGAATTGATGATATGAAATCAATTGTGTATAGATACGGTTGGATTGGAGTCAAATTCGAAAGGAAAAGACATTGCTACGGATTGAATCATTCGTGAACTTTCGAGGTAAGTGTTTGTTCTATCCTAGTTTGTAGGAATATGAATTTAGTTATGAATAAATTCTTGAATAAGAGTTATTGGTGTTATACCGGTAATGAAGGTAATTTGTTGAAATTATTATAAATTATTGGTTTAAGACCGGTAATTATAAATATTGTTGACATAGAGATTATTGGCTAAATGCCGGTAACATATATACTTTATATTTGGGATCGTGTGGTACGCCGACCACAAAGTGACTTAAAATCTTGGCATTGGCCATAGTTGCCGGTAGCCGATTGATATATTTGGGAGCGGGTGGTACGCCTACCACGAGATATAATTATTGATATATTTGGGAGCGGGTGGTACGCCTACCACGAGATATAATTATTGATATAATTGGGAGCGGGTGGTACGCCTACCACGAGATATAATTATTGATATTTGGGAGCGGGTGGTACGCCTACCACGATATATAATTATTGATAATTGGGAGCGGGTGGTACGCCTACCACAAGAGATAATTACTGTGATAGTTGGGAGCGGGTGGTACGCCTACCACGAGACATGAAATGAAAGAGGAAATTGAGACAAGAAAGTAAGGTTTATTCTGTTGATTAGATTATTCTGGATAACTTGAGTTATTGACTGTTATTTTAGAGCAGAGTATTTCTTTATAAATGTATTGTATATATATATATATATATATATCTATATTGCAACTGTACAGGTTTAGGTGGGTGACTGGCCTTAGCCTTGTCACTAGTTCGCTGGGATAGGCCAGGCACTTACCAGCACATGGGGTCGGTTGTGCTGATACTACACTCTGCGCTCTTTTTGCGGAGATACAGGTTACGGACAGCAGCAGCGACAGTAGAGACTTGTGGATTTTTCGACTACTGAGATTACGAGGTAGCCTTGCAGGCGTCCGCAGGACCCGTTGTCTCTTCTATCTATGCTTTTCATTCTGTTATCTCATGTAATCGAGATAAACAGCTTGTATTTTCTTTCAGACAGTTATGTGTATTATTCTTAGAAGTTCGTGAGTATTGTGACACCAATCTTGGGTAGTATATCAGATTTGGATTTTCTTTATCACATTTGACTAAGTCTTCCGCTGTAATTTTTATGTTGTTAATAAGAAATTAGTAATTAATGGAGATGTAATTAATATTTGGCTTGCCTAGCTTCCATTTAGTAGGCGCCATCATGACCCCGATGGTGGGAAATCCGGGTCGTGACAAGTTGGTATCAGAGCACTAGGTTGCATAGGTCTCACAACTCACGAACAACCTTAGTAGAGTCTGAAGGATCGGTACGGAGACGTCTGTATTTATCCTCCAGAGGCTACAGAGTTAGGAAAATATTCTCTTTATTCTTTCCAGTCGTGCGACTTGATCTTTTGAATGTTAATTGAACTTCTACTCTGTTCTTTCGCAGATGGTAAGGACACGTGCATCCTCGTCCGCCGACCAGCAGCCTGAGCCCCAGACAGCTCCTGTGAGGGGCAGGGGCCAAGGCCGTATCAGAGGCCGTGGTAGGGGTAGAGCTCAGCCCCAGGCAGCTACCCCGCAGGTGGAGCCTCATATCGAGATTGACGAGGAGGTTCCGGTTCCAGCAGCTCCAGTGGGCCCAGCATAGGTCCCAGGAGAGGCTTTATTTACCTCGGATCTCCGGGATGCTTTGGTCAGAATAGCGGGATTCATGGACAGCATTGCCAGAGCGGGTTTATTATCAGTTGCCCCAGCCACTTCTCAGGCTGGAGGAGGGGCCCAGACTCCTATTGCTCATACTCCGGAGCCAGTAGCTCCTCAGCCTCAGGCACCAGTAATTCAGCCAGCTGTGGCCACTCAGTCAGGTACCACAGCTCATGCCGGCGATGGAGCGGCCATGACTTCTGATTCGTTATGGAGGCTTGATCGGTTCTCCAAGCTATTTACCACTACATTCAGTGGAGCCGCATCAGAGGATCCTCAGGACTTCTTATTCAGTTGCCATGAGATTCTCAAGACTACGGGGATCGTGGAGACAAACGGAGTTGACTTCTGTACCTTCAGACTTGCAGGATCCGCCAAGACTTGGTGGAGAGATTATTGCCTGACTCGACCAGCAGGGTCCCCAGCTCTATCATGGGACCAGTTTGCGGAACTGTTTATGGAGAAGTTTCTCTCTGCTACTCAGCGGGATTTACTTCGGAGGCAGTTTGAGCGCCTCCATCGGGGCACTATGACAGTTACACAGTATGAGACGAGATTCATCGACTTGGCTCGTCATGCAGCGGTGATACTTCCCACCGGAGCGGGAGAGGGTCCGCGGATGTATGGACGGGCTTAACCGACCGATTAGACTCCGTATGGCTACGGGCGCGGGAGTGACATATCATTTCGGGAGGCGGCCAATGCAGCACGCAGAGTCGAGACGGCTTCGCTGGGGAGGCGGTTATTCTTCGGATAAGAGATCTCGTAACTCGGTAGATTCGGTGGTACCTCGTCCGGAGATAGAGATTTTTATGACAGAGGCCATCCTCCTGAGCCTTATCGGCCGCCTCTTCGTGTTTCTCACGATACTTCGGTGATCGTAATTCTCGACCACGCTACTCGATCGCCGACTTATCAGCTGCACCACCACTTCGCCATTTTCGGCAGCCTCGAGGGCTTGTTTTACGTGCGGTGATCTTAGGCACATTGCAGAGTATTGCCCTCGAGCTTCTGACAGATCTCACCAGCAGGGTTCTCGTGCCATGATTCAGGCCCCAGTTCCCTCACAGCCTGCCCAGCCAGCCAGAGGCGGGGGTAGAGGACATAGAGGTGGAGGTAGAGGTCATAGAGGTGGAGCTCAGACCGATAGAGGTAGAGACCAGCCAACAGCTGATCGTCCTAGAGATACTGCTCAGGGTGGTGGGGCACATCCCCGATGTTATGCACTTCCTGCCAGACTAGAGGCTGAGTGTTAGATGCAGTCATTACGAGTATTATTTTGGTTTGTGATAGAAAGGCATCAGCATTATTTGACCCTGGGTCTACATATTCGTACGTGTCCTCCTATTTTGTACCGTACTTGATTCAGCCTAGTGATCCACTGGGTGTTCCTGTTCACGTGTCCACACCAGTAGGCGATTCTATTGTGGTTGATCGAGTTCATCGGTCATGTATTATAGTAATTGAGGGTCTCGAGACCCGTGCTGATTTATTACTCCTAAATATGGTGGACTTCGATATTATACTAGGCATGGATTGGCTATCTCCTTATCATGCTATTTTAGATTGCCATGCCAAGACTGTGACTTTAGCTCTGCCGAATTCGCCTCATATAGAGTGGAAAGGGATTTCAGGTCATACTAGCCGTAATGTTATTTCTTATGTTAAAGCTCAGCGTATGGTTGGAAAGGGATGCTTGGCTTATTTGGCCTATGTCCGTGATTCCAGTGCTGAGGTTCCTTCTATTGACTTTGTGCCTATGGTTCGCGAATTTCCCGAAGTATTTCCTTCATACTTGCCAGGTATGCCGCCCGATAGGGACATGGGGTAACGCGTGGGAATGAAAGGCACCCAGGTCCGCTTGACTGGGGCAACCCGGTCAGGCGCCGGTCATGTCCCTCGATTTGGGGCATGACAGTTTCATTAGACCAGTGTTTCACCGTGGGGTGCACCAGTATTATTTGTAAAGAAGAAAGATGGTTCGATGAGAACGTGCATTGACTATCGATAGTTAAACAAGGTGACTATCAAAAATAAATATCCACTTCCGCGAATTGATAATTTATTTGACCAGCTTCAGGGTGCCAAAGGTATTTTCAAAGATAGATTTGAGGTCTGTCTATCATCAGCTGAAGATTAGGGCATCTGATGTCCCTAAGACAGCGTTCCGCACTCGGTATGGACATTATGAATTTCTGGTCATGTCTTTTGGGTTGACAAATGCTCCAGCAGCTTTTATGGAATTAATAAATCGGGTGTTCCGGCCTTATTTAGACTTGTTTGTAATAGTCTTCATTGATGACATATTAATATATTCCCGCAGTCAGGAGGAGCATGCGCAACATCTCAGAGTGGCCTTACAGACTCTGAGAAATAGCCACCTATATGCAAAATTTTCAAAGTGTGAATTTTGGCTAAGTTCAGTTGCATTCCTGGGTCATATTGTGACGGCAGCAGGTATTCAGGTTGATCCAAAGAAAATCGAGGCAGTCAAGAACTGGCCTAGACCGACATCAGCCACAGATATTCGGAGTTTCTTGGGGTTAGCCGGTTATTACCGCCGATTCGTAGAAGGATTTTCTTCTATTGCAACCCCACCGACCAGATTCGACCCAGTAGGGTGTTCAATTTGAATGGTCCGACGAATGCGAGGCGAACTTTCAAAAGCTCAAGACAACCTCGACCACGAAGCACCGCATTGGTTTTACCCACGTGCACGGGACCTTATACTCGTTTATCGTGATGCTTCCGTATCGGGCTCGGTGCAGTGTTAACGCAGGATGGCAAGGTTATTGCCTATGCTTCGAGGCAACTGAAAATTCATGAAAAGAACTATCCAGTGCACGATCTAGAATTGGCGGCGATTATTCACGCATTGAAGATCCGGAGGCATTATTTGTACGGTGTAGCATGTGAAGTATACACCGATCATAAGAGTCTTCGATATTTGTTTAAACAAAAGAGTTGAATATGAGGCAGAGAAGCTGGCTAGAGTTGCTAAAAGACTATGATGTTACTATTTTATATCACCCGGGTAAGGCTAATGTGGTGGCCGATGCATTGAGTAGAAAGTCTGCCAGCATGGGTAGTCTTGCATATATTCCGGTCAATCAGAGACCATTAGCTATAGATGTCCAGGCATTGGCCAACCGGTTCGTGAGATTAGACATTTCCGAGCCTAGCAGGGTGTTAGCCTGCACGGTCGCTCGTTCTTCCTTATTTGAGCGTATCCGTGAGAGGCAATTTGATGATCCTTATTTGCGTGAGTTGAGAGATACAGTACAGCGGGGAGGCGCCACACAGGTAAATCTAGATGATGATGGGATATTGAAATTGCGTGGTCGAGTTTGTAGTGCCCAATGTCGAAGGAATTCGAGAGTTAATCTTAGCGGAGGTCCACAGTTCACGCGATATTCTATTCACCTGTGTGCCGCGAAGATGTACCAGGACTTACGTCGACACTATCGGTGGCGCATAACGAAGAAAGATATCGTTGCGTATGTCGCTCGGTGTCTAAATTGTCGGCAGGTGAAATATGAGCACCAGAGACCTGGTGGTGTATTCCAGAGAATTGAAATTCCCGAGTGGAAACGGGAGCGGATCACTATGGATTTCGTTACTGGACTTCCTTTGACTCGGAGGAAATTTGACGCTATTTGGGTCATTGTTGATAAGCTAACCAAGTCAAGCACACTTTATTCCGATATCTGTCTCCTACAATCTCCTACTCATCCGAGAGGTTAGCGGAGGTTTACATTAGGGAGATTGTTCGTCTCCACGGAGTACCGCATATCTATTATCTCTCGATCGGGGTACGCAGCTTTACCTCGCGGTTCCGGAGAGCGGTCCGGCGAGGAGTTAGGCACCCGTGTTCGGCCGAGTACGCATTTCATCCTCGGACGGACGGCCGGTCCGAGAGGACTATTCAGATTCTCGAGGACATGCTTCGAGCCTCGTGTTATTGATTTCGGAGGCTCGCGGGATCAGTTCTGCCATTAGCGCAGTTCGCCTACGATAACGAGCTACCAATCTAAGCATCCGGATGGCTCCGTACGAGGCGTTGTACGGTAGGCGACGTCGATCACCGGTTGGATGGTTTGAACCCGGAGAGGCTCGGTTGTTGGGTACAGACTTAGTTCAGGAGGCCTTGGATAAGGTCAAGACTATTCGAGAGAGATTGCGTTCAGCTCAGTCCAGGCAGAAGACTTACGCGGATCGCAAGGTGCGAGATGTAGATTTCATGGTCGGTGAACGAGTATTGCTTCGGTTGTCGCCATGAAGGGCGTGACGAGGTTCGGAAAGGCGGCAAGCTCGACCCTCAGTATATCGGTCCATTCGAGATTCTAGACAGAGCGGGAGCGGTGGCTCACGCATTAGCTTTCGCCGCCTAGCTTATCGCCCGTGCATCCAGCTTTTTCATGTATCTATGCTTCGGAGATACCACGGTGATCCCACACATGTGTTGGACTACAGCTGTCCAATCGGACAATGATCTATCTTACGAGGAGGAGCCGGTAGCCATTCTAGACCCGCAGGTTCGACAGCCGAGGTCGAAGAGTTATCCTTCCGTGCGTGTTCGGTGGAGAGGTCGGCCTCCCGAGCATCGACCCGGGAGTCCGAGTCCGATACGCGGAGCCGCTACCCACACTTGTTTCCCGACTCAGGTACTTCTTCTTTTGTCCGTTCGAGGACGAACCGTTGTTTTGGAGGTGGAGATCGTGACGACCCGAATGGTCATCACTTATGTAATTAATCATTTCGAGCTTCCGAGGCCTTGAAAACCTCATTCTACGTTGCCTCGATTTACGTGCACGATCCGAGCATGTAGCCGGAAAGATTTTGTGATAGAAAATATGAATTCTATGAGAAATTTGGATAAAAATGATATTAATATTGATATGGTTGACTTCGGTCAACATTTTTGGTAAACGGATCCGGACCCGAGATTTGATGGTCCCGAGAGGTCCGTAGGAAAATATGGGACTTGGACATGCGTCCGGAGTCGAATTCTGAGGCCTAGAGCCCAAGTTATGAATTTTTACGTGAAATTGTTTTTGATACAATTATTAAAGGAAATAAATTAATTGACCTTGGTATCGGGCTCGTATTTTGGTTCCGACGCCCGGTACAAGTCTTAAATATTATATATGTGATTTCTGTAAAGTTTGGTGACATTTGGATGTCGTTTGAGATGTTTTGGACCTCGAGTCCCAAGTTTGAAAGTTTTGAAAACTAAAGGTATGAAAATCATGCATTTGAGGCTTGATTTGATGAAAACGAGGTGATATTGGCGATGTGATCGCACGAACAAGTTCATAATGTGTTTTTGAGGTTATGTGCATATTTGGTTTGGAGCCCCGAGGGCTCGGGTGAACTTTGGATAGGCCACGAGATCAATTTTTCATGTTAGAAGTTGCTGTCTGCAACTGGTCCGCAGAGTTCGCAAATGCGAACAATAGTTCGCAAATGCGAACTCCCCACTATTCTGCAGAGTTCGCAAATGCGAACAATGGTTCGCAAATGCGAACTCCCCCTATTGTGCCTGTGTTCGCAAATGCGAACAATAGTTCGCAAATGCGAACTTGACCCTACTGTGCCTGTGTTCGCAAATGCGAGATATAGTTCGCAAATGCGAACTGGCCACTATTCTGCCTGGGTTCGCAAATGCGAACAATAGTTCGCAAATGCGAACCTCCCCATATTTAGCCTTTGTTCGCAATTGCGAACAATAGTTCGCAAATGCGAACTTCCCAGTTTTGCCTTGTCTTCGTAAATGCGAAGAAAAGTTCGCAAATGCGAACTTCCCACCCTTAGCTTATTTTTCAAAATCCAGAAATTGGTCGGGGTTCGCAATTGCGAACCCATGTTCGCAAATGCGAACACAGAGACCTGAAAAAAACACGAATTTCAATCATTTCTTCATTTTTCACAAAACCAAAACACCCATTTGCGATTCTTCAAGGATTTCTTCTTCATCAAAACGATTGTAAGTCACTTTTTACTTAATTCTTTCAATTCCTAACATCATTAAACATGTTTTTCATAAGAAATCAAAGATTTTCATGGTAAAATTCTTGTTTTTGTTAGAAAATAGGGTTTTTTCATAAATTGGGGAATTGGACCTCGAATCGAGGTCCGATTTTGAAACAAATTATATATATGAACTCGTGGGGGATGGGTAACCGGATTTTGGTCCTAACCCTGAGTTTCGACCATTTGGGCCCGGGGTTGAAATTCACTATTCCGGACAGAATGTTGTAAAAGTTGTATTTGGTCTTGGGAATTAGTTTGTTGAGTAGTATTGATGATATTAAATCAATTGTGTATAGATACGATTGGATTGGAGTCAAATTCGAAAGGAAAGGGCATTGCTACGGATTAAATCATTCGTAAACTTTCGAGGTAAGTGTTTGTTCTATCCTAGTTTGTAGGAATACGAATTTAGTTATGAATAAAATGTTGAACAAGAATTATTGGTGTTATACCGGTAATGAAGGTAAATTGTTGAAATTATTATAAATTATTGGCTTAAAAACCGGTAATTATAAATATTGTTAATACAGAGATTATTGGCTAAATGCCGGTAACATATATACTATATAATTGGGATCGGGTGGTACGCCTACCACAAGATATAATTATTGATATAATTGGGAGCGGGTGGTACGCCTACCACGAGATATAATTATTGATATATTTGGGAGCGGGTGGTACGCCTACCACGAGATATAATTATTGATATATTTGGGAGCGGGTGGTACGCCTACCACAAGATATAATTATTGATATAATTGGGAGCGGGTGGTACGCCTACCACGAGATATAATTATTGATATTTGGGAGCGGGTGGTACGCCTACCACGATATATAATTATTGATAATTGGGAGCGGGTGGTACGCCTACCACAAGAGATAATTACTGTGATAGTTGGGAGCGGGTGGTACGCCTACCACGAGACATGAAATGAAAGAGGAAATTGAGACAAGAAAGTAAGGTTTATTCTGTTGATTAGATTATTCTGGATAACTTGAGTTATTGACTGTTATTTTAGAGCAGAGTATTTCTTTATAAATGTATTGTATATATATATATATATATATATATATATATATATATATATATATATATATATCTATATTGCAACTGTACAGGTTTAGGTGGGTGACTGGCCTTAGCCTTGTCACTAGTTCGCTGGGATAGGCCAGGCACTTACCAGCACATGGGGTCGGTTGTGCTGATACTACACTCTGCGCTCTTTTGCGCAGATACAGGTTACGGACAGCAGCAGCGACAGTAGAGACTTGTGGATTTTTCGACTACTGAGACTACGAGGTAGCCTTGCAAGCGTCCGCAGGACCCGTTGTCTCTTCTATCTATGCTTTTCATTCTGTTATCTCATGTAATCGAGATAAACAACTTGTATTTTCTTTCAGACAGTTATGTGTATTATTCTTAGAAGTTCGTGAGTATTGTGACACCAATCTTGGGTAGTATATCAGATTTGGATTTTCTTTATCACATTTGACTAAGTCTTCCGCTGTAATTTTTATGTTGTTAATAAGAAATTAGTAATTAATGGAGATGTAATTAATATTTGGCTTGCCTAGCTTCCATTTAGTAGGCGCCATCATGACCCCGATGGTGGGAAATCCGGGTCGTGACAGCTTCCATTTCAATCCACTCAGTCCACCTTGATCGACCAATCTGTCTAATGCACTCTAAATTCATCTTTTTCATTTTTTTTTGTGTCAAGCACACAATATCATCCTTCCATCTACTTAACACTAATTTAACCAGTTCCCTTTTTTCTAACTTGTTAACGCCCCTCACATTCCTGCAAATTATTTTCAACTTCATAGATTAATTGAAGCTGCTCTCCTTCCAAAGCCCACTCCAAACTCGAGAAGTTTCAGTTCCGTTTCACATTTTTTACTGGGAGATACAGTACTCACAGAAACGGATGAGGAAGATTTTTTGATTCTTTCGCTATCGATCCTCATAAGGACCTCCATTAACTTTTCCCCAATGTCGTTTGTCTTTATCCCCAATTGCTTGCTAATTTTTGCCATGTTTCTTTTAACCCAGACCGATGTTTGCAATTGGATTAACTTCTGCTCGACATTCAACGACTGATTCTCATACCATGGCAGCATCAAAATATCCTGGTCTTCATCAATTTCTGCTTCTTCTTCAACTTCCAGTCTCTCTTCAACGTTAAATAAAGCTTCGTCAGTCTCTTGTTTGCGATTGGAAAAATTATTCATCAGATTCTCCACCATCTCTCCATTGATGTTTGGGATATCTTCCTCTGAAAGAAGATTCTCAGATTCTTCTCTTCTTTCCTCTCTGAGTTGCTTTCCATTTCAATTGCCCAGAATCTTTCGTTTGGGTGTTCTTCTTGCTGATTATCACTGTGACCTTCCTTTCTGGAGAAAAAGTTTTTGTTTTTATTGCCTCAACTTCAACAGCTAAAGGGTCAAAGGAGTTGGATCATTCTAGATCTCCAGCATTAGAAAAGGGCTTTTGAATACATGGGTCCACTACTTTTACTCTATAACAAGCTTTTTGGCCCATTTTTTTAAGATTAAAACCCTCATTTGGGCCTGAATTCTGTTTTGAAATAGTAGAGCCCTTCAGCCCATTATTGTAACCAGCTTTGTTTGCCATAGAAATATTTGGGGGGCCACTTTTGCTAGATGACACCTGATTCTTCCTTTTGAACAACGCGTGGCCCATCCCCAAACACAGATTTAGGTTATTAAAAATTCTTGGCACACGTATCTCACGTGCCTCCGATCTCATAATTTCGGTTGCCTTGGAACTCGAAGGTGCTGATTGTGTCTCATTAATGAGACTCTTCGAATTCTGAAAAACTTTCCGATGATCTTCTCCGATCACCTTCTCTGTCACTATTCCGGCCAACTTCGTCTACCCAGGAAATTGATTCGACCCATAAAGGAACTTTGAAGCTAACAGTTTTTTTTATCAAATCTCAGGCAAGTCCTGACAGTAACCTAGTCATATCCGGATTTACTATATTGTTCAGCTTTCCTTTTCTTTTTTTAATTTAGAAATACTAAAATAATAGTCATTTCACAAAGAACATATGAACTGCATAAAAACCCCAGCTACTCAGTTATCAGATGTAGCGTATCATATCTCAATAAATAGCTAAGAATGTTGTCATCAACTATGATTACAAGACATAAAAAATTTGAGTGTCACTTCAGAAAGAAGAAGAGAAAAGTGTCTATATGTGAAGCAGGTGTAACAATCTCTACTCAAAAGGCATATCATACCTCGCCAACAACAGTCAAAGAAGTACCAACTGGCAACACACGTTCAATCCTCTTCACTCCAAGCATCTTCAAAAGTAACAATCACTTAATTAACTTCATCAAAATACATAAATACATGGTCATACACCAGATATGCAAGTGACTGGTGAGAGTGGGTTCCTGCAATACACTACCTTCTACACTTATAAAGCTAGTTGGAAATAGCCTTGCCAGGATGTATGAAAACAGGTTGGAGTCAAAGTTACCATCAACAAGATTTAGAGTTGAATAATTAGCTAGGTGGATATTGCATCTTTGACAAGGGTACCAAAATTACCATCTTGAGAAGCTCTGCTTTTCATCTGTCCTAACTCCTAACTCCCAGGGGCCATACTCAAGGACGAGATTGATACTTAGACACCAGTTTAAGGAGTACACTAGGTTGACCAAAAGACGCACAGAGTTATGAAAAAGCAATAACAACCTGCACTATGACTGGTACTGAAAAGAAGACAAAGAATAGGAGAGAAAAACAGGTCGGTTTACCTCTTCATGGTAACTAATTCTTCCTCTCTTATTATTCGGTACAATTGGCAAAGAAAGAGAAGATTCATATCTTTTTTGTAAGAAGGTATGATAATTTTTACAAATAAACTAGCACAAACAGTGCTATTAAAACAAGATTCACATCCTTGCTTTCATGCAATTTCGGTGGAGAAAAATGTGGAGAGATATTCTCCATCCTTTCTCTTTCATGTCCTCTCCCATTTACTTTTCCTCCTCCTTGTTCACTCAAAGTGAACTAGACAGCGAAACCATACCCACACATGAATATGACTTACACGTAGAACAGAAGTAGTACGTCAAAACAGACCTTAAGACCTTGGAGATAATCCAAAGTCCCTCGCACAAATGATCGCCCTGCTTCCTCGAAGACTTCACTTCCAATTGTCAGTACCAATCCCGAGGCACCACGGCCACCAATTACAAAAGCACGGCCTGTGCCATCATCCTAGTACACAAATAAAAAACAATCAAAAAATGCATAAACCTAAGTACCACAAAATTCTTAAAAATTATATCTACTCGGCCTGCAAGATTATTAAGATAGGAAGACAAGAGGGAAGTCATTCCAACCAGGTACCACGGAACTTCTTTACACATCGAGAGCATCAATGCAGAATCCTGTATCCAAGAACCTGCATCATTGTGTTTCAGAAAATGTTGCTCGGCCTGTAATAATATCAAGAATATTTAATATAACAGCATTGAAAGGAAATATAGTATTACGAGGCAACATAAAGAACGAGGAAACATACAGTTTCTTCCACGATCACGCCTCGTAGACCACTTAACTCACAGTTAATTGGTGTATCTGAACCGACCCTTCCAGATACCGTAACCACCAGAGGCAAAACTTTGGATGCAGTATCTAGTAGTTGTGCTAAAAAAAAAAGGAGTACAAAGATCATTCAAACTTGAAAGAGTTAGCTAATGAGAGGCAATAATAAGATGTATACAGTGCAACCCCAACATTAAGTTCCAAACTCCAGAATTGGTAATGATGCGTAGTGAACACATGTTCATCTTTCTTTTAATTTAGTCAAATATCATTTTATTAATTGCACCATGATCGTGCCTGAATTACAATAACGCATGTTTTATTTATCCTCCAGAAATTCCATCCAACTATCCTTCCATAAAGGATATCGTCTTTACACAAAAAATGCAAGTAACACAGTAAAGAACTCTTATTCTCCACAAGCGCTTTTCAATTCCTTCAAATAATCTTCTGCTCTTTATCTCCAGAAACCAGAATATACATAAAGGTAGGACCTTGCTAATTTTTTTCTTTATCTTCCTCGATGCTGATCTTCCTCCAACTTGTCAAGGCCATTTCCCCGGTTCTTGAATGTAACCGCACTGTAGTAGCGAAAGCAATTTTAAAGATCACAGTAAATGAAGCTTCGCAGAGTAGTGGAAAAAGCAATGTGTAGTTAAATGATCTGTATCTTCCTCTCCATTCTTACACGGTTGCACATGCTACACCAGTTAATCAATAATCATTTCCTGCATGTCTTCCTTAAGTTGTTCGCCATAACGTGGCATTCAAACTTGGGCACAAATTGGAGCTTTTGTCTTCTGATAGCCTCCCAATGCCCCTCCTCCAAAGGGGCAATCACCCGCTTCCATTCAACTAAATGATACTTCATTTGTTCCTATAAGACAGAAAAAAGACAAAGTACAGGGACATGTCGTATGTAGGAATTCTAGACAAAGATGACGTTACAAGGGTTTACTTTGATCTCTTTGACAAAACTGCTTTTTCCAACTCTCGAGCCTCTCGAATTTCTCCACCATCGACCTCCACTACTCTAGGCCTTAAACTTGTCTCCCAAAGGTAATCCAATATATTCTGCAGCCAGTGACACAACTTAGGTCCTAGTATGCATTTCTCTTACTAGGATTGATTCCGACTTTCTCATGTTGACTCGTGGTCCCAAAACTGCTCCAGATCATACCAATATCTCTGTTGAATAAGTATCTAATGTCTCTTGTTCATGCACAATGAAACAGTTAAACCACCATGTTCTTCAGCTAGTTCAGTCATTTGCGAGTGACTTCATAACTAGAAGGAACAACAATGTCGATAGGGGATATCCTTGTCTAATACCTCTACTGCTACTAAAAAGGTCATTCCTCCATATAAGAGGAAAATTCAAATTTGTAGGGTTATACACCTTTTCATCATCCAATTTGCATTGTAAACCCCCAATTTACTGAACTTACCATGGTACTGAATTGCCTAAGTATTTCAGCTAACACAGCCTCACTGGAATATGGTCGGAACCTAGCTCCCATTTGGTATTCACTCATCCTATATACTTCGGTAGAACCCAATAGTAAGCTGAATATAATAAATAACCCTAGCTCCACACATAAGTTAGAGCCTCTATTTTTACAGTTTTAAATTAATAATGGTAAGCTGAATAAAAAAAAATACATATTGATAAATAATTCACAGAGCTTAAGTTAGTCACCAAGATCCTTCAATTGATTGACCCTCGTAACGGATTTAAGCACTTCAGCATCTCTGCATTAGGAAAACAAACAAACCCAACATGTACTTAGTAGAGCAATGAAATTCCAAAACCAGAAAACAGAAAACAACAAAAAGATGCAATTTTTAAGATAAAAAAATAAATAAAAAGTTGGAAAAACAAAGGTACAAACCTTCCACTACTCCTGCCGAGAAGATAAAGAGCGGCTGCACTCAAACAGCAAGATAATCCGCCCCATGGTACCATTTTTGGCACTTCCAATAACAAAACAAACAAAATTGATAGGGATAAAACCTAAATATTGGCCCTAATGAATAGCAGTCGTAGTAAGCAAAATAATTGGCAGGAGACGTGAAACCATAGGAGTACTAAAAGTGCGGAATTTATATAATTATGAGAATCCTAAAATTTATTTGAAAAGGGGTAGTTTTAAATGGGGATTAAAAAAATTAAAGGAATTTGAAGATGAGGACACTCCATAAGATGCCAAGAGTTGGTAAGAGGGTGACCGGAAAACTTCAAAGTCCAGTTATTCTCTCATCCATCGCTACTTTTTAACTTGCAGTTATACGAGACTGTTACACTGTTGTAACTTGTAAAACAATACGTGTATTTAATTGTATGTAGATGTCCATTCCATATAAATTACTTGGAGATCAATCTTTTTAGTTTAGGGGTAATTACTTAGGCATCAACTTGTTTTAACTCTTAAATAAAAAGTTCTTTTTACTCCTATAGATAACCTATATTGTTTCTCCCTTTTTTTCTTTTTGGTTGTAAACCTGAAATTTTATTAGATGCTAAGGAGTGTGAGCACGTGATTTTTGCCCTATATAAGAATTACTCCAAAAAATTTAAAATAAAATCGCTTTTTGTATCGTTTGTGATATTTTGTGGATTTTTTGTGTTAATTTTCTTATTATTTGTATTTGTGTGTGCATGTTTATTTGATTAAATTAATAAAAATACAAAAAAATATGTTATAATAGCATTTAGAATTTAATTTTAAAATTTTGAATTAATTAGTAAATTACTTATTTTACGAAATGGAAAAATCACAAAAAAATATATATATAAATAAAGGTGTATTTTTATTCTATTTTTTGTTGTCATTGTATGATATTATTTTAATTAAATGTGTTAATTGGTGTGTTAATTGTTGTTAAGTATTTATATCTGTGTAGTTTTTATTTTTAATGTTTACAAATTAATTAGAATTTTGTTTTGATTATAAAGAAGGAAAAGAAAAAGCTGAAAATTAAGAAAAATACGATTTGGGCCTTTAAATCCGGAGCCCAAACGAAACAGTCAGCCCAATCCCTAAACCTTACCTAGACCGCCCCTCAACCCAGTCGTTGTTTAAACCAAACGACCCCGTATTGTAGCCAAACGACCCCGTCCCCTACCCATCAGCTAATCCGAGCCGTACAGATCATTTGATCCGACGGCTCACATTAATTCACTAATTTTACTACACCAAAACCCCTGAATCCCCAAAAACCCATCTCATTTTCCCCTTCACCCAAACGGCCCTTTCCTATCGTCTCTCTCTAGAGACAGAAGTCCCGCCGCAGACCACCGTGATGTCACGACCCTAGTTCACCAATCGTGAACATGTCATGACGGCACCCAGTCTCCACAACTAGGTAAGCCTAACACGTTGCGGAATATACAAGTTTATGAACATTAAATAAGAAATAGCGGAAAACGATATAAATAAGAATGTAATCTTTGCCGCTTGGCACATACACCCGTCAAACACATTGTATAAACACCACCAAGACCCGGAATCCCACGGGTAACACAGACTAAGAGAAATACAACCGTGGCTCTATGTGTAAAGAGTATCTAAACAACGAGATGAAGGAAAAAAAAACATCTACTAGAACTATCAGAATAGAAGGATGGCCTCCGGATCCGCGGACGTAGCAGATCATACCTCGAGGTCTCCAAATGTACTGCTGAATTACCTAGTATGGGCATGTCCTGATGTACCTGGATCCGCACAACAAAAGTGTGCGGAAGAGTAGCATGAGTACACCATGGCGATACTCAGTAAGTGCCAAGCCTAACCTCGATGGAGTAGTGACGAGGAAGGTCAGGGCCCTACTGAGAGAAAACAATTACAAAAATGATAATAACAATAATAAGCAGCTTAACGATAATAATTCCGAAATAACAACAATAAAATGATTACTGCAACCGTCTACAATTAAGCTAACAACAAATAACCAACTCAATAAAACAAGTCCAGGACCTGTGGGAATTGAACCCACAGTCCCATTAACAGCACCCCTGGGTCTCCGGGAATCGAACCCGCGACCCATGTCTCAATAATATCTCAATAGCTCAGGATCTCCGGGAATCGAAACCCGCAGTCCACATTTCAATAAATCTCGGGATCTCCGGGAATCGAACCCGCAGTCCACATTTCAATAAATCTCGGGATCTCCGGGAATCGAACCCGCAGTCCACATTTCAATAAATCTCGGGATCTCCGGAATCGAACCCACAGTCCACATTTCAATAAATCTCAGGATCTCCGGGAATCGAACCCGCAGTCCACATTTCAATAAATCTCAGGATCTCCGGGAATCGAACCCGCAGTCCACATTTCCATAAATCATCAGGATCTCCGGGAATCGAACCCGCAGTCCACATTTCAATAAATCTCAGGATCTCCGGGAATCGAACCCGCAATCCACATTTCAATAAATCTCAGGATCTCCGGGAATCGAACCCGCAGTCCACAAACACAGCAAGTAAAGGAATACACAGAGAGGAGTATAATATGCTTAACTATAACTTCGCCGATAAACAGCGCCAGCGATTACCAAGAAAACTCAAGTAAGACAATTAGGCAACTAGACAGTTAAATACTACCTAATCATGCTTTTCTAACTCCTACCGGGTAGGAATATCGAATTTAACAGCTAACAATAGGAATATCACTCATTGAACATTTTAAGTAAAGTATGTGTTCAACAACCAGCGCATGTACACGTCCGTCACCTCGCGTACAAGGCATTTAAAGTATCACATAATATCCTAGGGGTGAAAGTCCCCCACACGAGGTTAGACAAGCCACTTACCTCAATTCCGTACAAAACCGCTAAGAAACGACTCCGTTGCCACGAGTATCCGACTCCGAGTGGCTCAACTCTATCCAAATAAATTGCATATTGTAAATAATAATTCAAGTAATTTATTCTACACATAAATTCTAAGCTAATACGTGAAATTATGTAAAATGACCAAAATGCCCTCGGACCCACGAGCTCGGAATCTGAAATTGTTTTGAAGATAAAGATTACCCATGACCTTAGAAACTCAAATATATAAATTTCTCTTAATTCCATACTCAAAATCGTGGTCAAAATCCAAAAATCTCAATTTCTAGGTTTTTCTTTAAAACCCAAATTCTCCTTTTGATTCTCATGAATTTTGATGTTAAATCTAAGGTATAAACACAAAATAAAAGTTGAAAACTAGTTAGAGGAACTTACCCAATGATTTGGTATGAAAATCCACTCCCAAAATCGCCCATTCTCGGACCTAGGGCTCAAAATATGGTAAAATGAAGCAAAAACTCGAGGTTCACAGCTAAAATCAAGCTGCAGAAGTCGCATTTGCGATCCAGGGTTCGCAATTGCGAACCCTCGCAAAAACGAAGAAGTTCTTCGCAATTGCGAACAAAGAGAGGTTGGGAAGGGTCGCATTTGCGACAAAAAGTTCGCAATTGCGAACAGGCATCGCAATTGCGATGGAAATGTTCGCAATTGCGAGCATACCAGAAGCAGCAGTTTTTCCCTGACACAAAAATAAGCATAACTTCCTCATATGATGTCCAAATTCGATGATTCTTTTTCCTATGGCTCCATAATTTCGATACGGATCTAATGGTTCAAACAAAATTGAATTTGGAGATCATTTACCTAATATGGTACCCCTTTATGTTCAAAGAAGCAAAGGTTGAAACATCAAATAAGAGCGTGATCACAACCCGAAACACACCCGAGGCCCCCGGACCCCAATCAATCATACCAACCAACCCCAAAGCACATTACGGACTTGCTCGAGGCCTCAAACCACATCAAACAACTCTAAAACCATGAATTACACCCCGATTCAAACTTTATGAACTATGAAGTTTCCAACTTCTATTTCCGATGCCGAAACCTATCAAATCGCATCCGATTGACTTCAAATTTTTGCACACACGTCCAAAATGATATATCGAAGCTACAGAAACTTTCCGAATTCCATTCTGACCCTCGGATCAAAATCTCACCTATCAACCGAAATTCGCCAAAATACTAACTTTGCCAATTCAAGCTTAATTCTACACCGGTCATCACAAAAATATTCCGGACACACTCCTAAGTCCCAAATCACCTAACGAAACTATCCGAACCATAAGATTTGCATTTTGAGTCCGATATAAAAAATTTCCACTTCCGGTCAAATTTTCTCGAAAACCTTCAATTTTCTATCTTTCGCCAAACGACTCCAAAATGACCCACGGACCTCCGAATTCACTTCCGATCGCGCTCCCAAATCCAGAATAACCATACGGAGCTACTCCCAATCTCGGAATCCCAAACGGACATTAATAACACTAAAATGCATTTTAAGCCAAATTGATGCAATTTCTTCTAAAATGCTATCTTCCATAATATGCGCCAAAACGCTCCCGGGTTATCCAAAACCCGATCCAGGCATACGCCCAAGTCCGAAATCATCATATGAACCTGTTGGAACCTTCAAATCTCAATTCCGAGGTCGTATACTCAAAATTCCAATCCTAGTTCATTTCTTCAGTTTTAAGCTTTGGAAATAAGAATTTTCATTTAAATTTGACTCCAAACTTCTTGAATTTTAATTCTGACCATACACACAAGTCAATATACTTGAGATGAAGTTGCTCATGGCCTCAAACTGCTGAATGATGCGCCGTATCTCAAAACGACCGGTTGGGTCGTTACACGTGCTCCGCCCACCGGAAATCGCCTCACGGCGGTTTTGGTGGTCCAATCCCTCCCAATTTTACACCCCGGAATCCCCACACTCTCCCCATTCCAAATCCCTAACCCTCATCCCTCGAAGCTTAGCTAGGCTCCTCGAATTTCAGATCAACCAAGAACCCTAGTTTACCCAATAAATCCCAAATCAATACCATGTATCCCCCTGACCGTCCCCATAACCAAACCAAGATCGATTTGGTTCAAATCTATCCGAAAATCTCCAAACCCCAAATCAACCGTATAAACCCTAGAAAAATGGAAGTTGGAGTTCCGGCCAAATTCGAAGGATAATTGTGGTCTGATGGACTTTAATTCGGGTATTCTCAACTGAGAATACCCTGATTAAGGCCCGTTTTGCCTCAAAAGGGTCGAGTTCAAGTTCAATTCGAATTTGCTAGTTCTTAAGTTTTCTCTAAGGTATTTTCTTTCCCCTGTGATTTAATTCTGTTTTATTAGCATCTATTTGTGATTAATTTATGTTTTAGTTGTTGTTTTCAATTTTCATATCGATTATTCTGTCCTCCTCCCTCAAAGACCCTTTATTTGGTCGATTATTCTTCTGTTTTATTTGTTCGATTGTGTTTGTCATAGAATACATATTCATCTCGATTAGCATCGTCGAGTAATTAGTTTTACGAGTTCCCTGTTTTTAGCCGAACATTATGAATCATGTTTTTCTTATGTCGGTTACTTGTTATCAAGTATATGCTATTATAATCAGTTAGACGAATATCGTTGATTAGTTATATAGGTCTGTTTGATTAATTACCGTTGAAGCTTGAATTTTTGTTTCTTGAATTGGGAAGTTTATTTGGTATAACTGATGAAGAATCACTGTTAGTTAATTGTGTATTGGATATAGCTGTTATAATCTGAAAAGGAGTAGGTGTTCAGTGATTACAGGGATTAGTTTGAAAATTGTGGTACTCATTTAATTGATTAAGGGCTGCTATTAATTTTAGGGGGTAATTAAACAGTTAGTTTATGGGGTTTGCGTAGGAGTCTGCTAGTTTGAGTAGAGGGGTACACTTATAATATTAATTAAGGTGAGTAGAGAATAGATACTTGTCTAATGTTGAAAAAAGGGGCTGCTAATTAGACTTTTAAGGCTATAAAGAGTGCTGGGAAATGGGACTGGAAAGGACAGACTTTCATAGACTGAAAAAACACACACATAACAGGCAAAAACAGATTTGAGAATTCTGAGAGCTAGGATTGATAGTGAGGTCTTTTGTTGAAATAACTGTTGTCTCATTTTAAGCTTCGAGCTTCCTTTTTTTTCGAGTGTGCTGGATTTCTCTTGTTGTTTGCAATTGCTTTGGTATTACTGGATTGGAATTGGTATTCTTGGGAATTTGTTACTACCATGAGATTGTTCTGTCACTGTTGTTGGTTCTATTGCTGCTACTGATCTCTCCCTTTTCTCTCCTTCTATTTTCGTTATTCAGGTACACATTTGTACACTCTTGGTTTGAGCATGAAATGAAAATGTTCAATTGTTTATTTGTCGGATGATGTAACTGTAGTTATGAAGATATCAAAGGTGGTGTAGTGTAGTATAGTTGATTTTGTATCTAATCGGACTAGTCCGGACTGTTTAATTATAATATTTTTTATTGATTTAGACTGTTTAATTATACTGGATTTCTAAGCTAATTAGAATTCCTCGTCTAGCTTTATGATTTTTGTACCTTCAGTATAATTAGCTCGATTTAGTGTAATGTTCATAATATATATCAACATGTGCTAATGTGAGATCAGAAGTTCAAAGGTCATGGTAAGCATCTGATTAGGCCATTCTCACTAGTTTTCTTGGAGTGCTTGATTTCGAACCTGATAGTGTGAGTATGAAGTATTTCATTTGAGTTGGTATTAGTTTCTGTTTGAATAGGCTCTCATGAGAAGAATGTTAGAGTCCCATGTTCATTATTCGATTAGCATGAAGCGTGACTAAATTTTTGGACTGATTATACTCTGTCTATGTTCATGTTAATTTGATGCTTTGGTGTTATTAATCTTTGCTGGACTCCATTTGAACATATATGCTGGTTTGCACTTAGGATTGTAGAAAGTTAGTTGATCAATGCTATTTTCCTGATAACTGTTAAGTCCTCACCAAGTTTTGGTCATTTGGGAAAACTGTTAACTTTAAATTGTCATCCCAACTGCTCACTTGCCCTGATGATTGGGAAGATCCACATTGGTTCTCATGATTCAAACCCATGCTTCATACACCGAGCTACTCGTAGGTTTGGAGTTGTTTATGGTTACATGACCAACTGATTTATCGCGTCCCAATATGAATGTGCATCAGATAGTTCCTGAAAGATGATTTGCTTGTTTCTTTGGACATAAACACAAAGGGTCTGTGCTTTTCGTGTTGGATCCATATTTGTGTTTGTTTGGTTTAAGTTGTAGGATTGTGGAGTAGTTTGAGAAAGACGAAATGGTGTTTCTAGGTGTTGCCATACTTCTTTTCCTGATCTTTGCATTAACTTGTTTTACTTTTTACTTATCATTTTTACTAGTCAGGTCATCTAGCTCAAACTTTTGGATTACCTCTTAGGTGTTTATTTTTAGTTTTGTTTATGTTTCCATATTCACAATTTGGTCATGTGATTTACCCTAATGGGCTAGTGTTTACTACTGTTCACATATTTATTTGAGTAAATTGAAAAGGGATTTTGAGAAGTTCACTATTAAAAGAAAACGACCATGAATTGAAGTTTCCTTTTTATTTAATTCTCCATATTTGCTTATTTTCGTTAGTTGTTAGGGGCTGTTTTGGGCCATTAAGTTAGGTAGAACATTTGAGCTAAAAGGTTTTACCTTTTGTTCAAATGTGGACTTGAACTTGAAGCCCAATTTTTTTTTTAAATAAAATACTAAGACCACATTAGGAATATAAGGAATTAATTCACGAATAGAAAAATTGGTCTTCTAATTAGGTAGCGGGATCAAGCTAAAAGGTATTCACTTTTGTTTGGGTTCGGACTTGAATTAAGAGTTCAAATTTATATTTATGGATTAATTAAAATTTAGAGACAAAAAATAGAAAATCTAGCTACTTTAGTTGGACCTTAATAAATAATAAATGGGACGAGTCTCGTCAAATAACACGCAAATTGCGGGGCCCTCAATAGATGGCTATTTTAAATACTTAGATTTTGGGATATGCTGTTTAGCGAATTTCATGGCATTCTAAAAGTAATACCCCGCTAGCATCTTTAGGCGCGTATTTAATGAAATTACTTCCCTAAACTTGGGTACACATTTATGTGACCTTTATCCAAATCTCAATAAAGTCGGAACGCATAAAAAATTGCGGACATATTTATGTGACGAAATTCGAGATGCATTCTCACGACATTGCAACCCTCTACCAATAATAAATAATAAAAGCGGTTCAAGGTAATAATTGGCACATAAGTTCATAATTGTTAAAAATCAGATAATTAAGTCGAAATATGATAATAAGCGACCGTGCTAGAACCACGGAATTCGGGAATGCCTAACACCTTCTCCCGGGTTAACAAAATTCCTTATCTGGATTTCTGGTTCGCGGACTATTAAATAGAGTCAAACCTTTCCTCAATTAGGGATTCAAACCGGTGACTTGGGACACCATAAATCTCCCAAGTGGCGACTCTGAATCTCAATAAATGAATCCCGTTTTGGTTGTCCTTTAATTGGAAAAACTCCCTTTTATATATCGCGCCCTCGCGGGCATGCGTAAAAAGAAGGTGTGAAAAGGAGTATTACATAGATCACTATTCCATTAGGATCGAAACCGGAAGGTTTTACAAAAGAAGTATAGCTATTAGCTGCATTAATATTTCCCATACTAGCTAGCTTAATACAAGATTGTTCCGATATAGATCTAAAGTAGGATTTCCCTGCAACGTTATATTTCCATGTTGCCTCCACCATTGGCATAGGTGCATGAAGGATGATTGTTTTATTCATATTAGTAAGCTTTGTACTTTCCTTCGCCAAGAGGTAGGAGATAAAATTTGCTTCCCGGAAGTACGCCTGAGCAGCGGGATCCCTAACTAGCCCATTGACTACTTGCACGATGAAATAATGTGGTTACAAATTTGATGATTAGTACTAAGGAGATTTATTACCTAAGTTGAGTCCGTTTCAATTTCAAGAGGTTGGACCTTAGTATAGCAATTCTTAGACATGTTTTCAGCGCAAGGAGTTCTGCTTGAGTATTGGTAATGACGTTAGAATGCCTTTAAAAACCTAGAATCCATTGGTCATACGTGTTGCGTATGACTCCCTCCAAACCTCAAATGTTCTTGTTAATATTATAACACTATCACAATTAAGTTTGAAATAGCTCATGCTAGGTTTTTGCCAACTAATGATAATATTTTTAATATGTAATAAGGGATGATAAGTACTAGTAAGGTACTTAAACTCAGTAACTCTGTTGAGAGTTTGAGATAGTGAGACTGTATGGGTCAAAATTAGACCAGATAAATTCGGCACGCTAAAACATAAGACCAAGGTCGGACAGGTTGAGGCTAGGCAGGCCAAGGTCGGACAGGATGAAGCCGATAGGCCAAGGTCTGACCTTTATCAATAAAGTCGAGGTCGGATAGGCCGAGATCAGACCCTCATCAATAAAGTCGAGGTCGGACAGGCCGAGGTCGGACCGTCATCAATAAAGCCAAGGTCAGACCTCATCAATAAAGCCGAGGTCAGATAGGCTAATGACGAACTATCATCAATAAAGTCGAGGTCGGATCGTCATCAATAAAGCCAAGGTCGAACAGGCCAAGGTTGGATAGTGATGAAATGGCTAGTTCGCTTTGGAATACTTAAAAGGAATATTCTATTGAATATTCCCTCTAAATTGTACCTTTTTTAGGATTTTCTATGGATACCCCTTTATAAATAGGAGGGGAGGACTTCCCAAAAGGGAGGCTCTCTCCCGGTCTCCCTCTCCCTCTTCCTAAAAAATATGTAAACACACATCCCCAAAGAATCGATAGGATTAGTGATCCCATACCTTCATCAATTCAAAAAGGGTCACAAGGTTCTTGTATCAGTCTTCCAATGATCTTTACTAAATGAAAGGAGATCCGTCTCATTGAAGATCGGGCGAATCTGTTCCTTTATTCATATTTTTGTTACGTAATACATCTTTACTTATGCCATTAAATCTGATCTTAATCACTATCAACATTTATATTTGATTATATTTTTCTATTTCTCTTATGAATCTCAGATCTAGAGTCAATTATTTTTAACTAGGATTTACCCCTTCATCTTATTGATTGATTTGCTTAAAAGAGTTAATATCTGTAACGACCCGACCGGTCATTTTTAAAATTTACGTCCCGATCCCTAATTTTTTCTTTCCCCTAGGTTCATTACTGCTATTGTGGTTTGGCGGAATGTTCGGTTCTGGAATTTGGAGTATTTTGGGACACTTAATCGCGAAATGAGAGCTTTTTAGTTGAAAAATGGTCCATATTCATAACAGTGTTAAGACGACCTCGCAACGGAAATCTGATAGTTCTGTTAGCTTTGTTAGGTGATTTTGGGATCGGGAGCATGTTCAGAATGTATTTTGGAGGTCCGTAGCTCATTTAGGCTTGAAATGCCGAAGTTTGAAATTTTTGGAAATCCGGTCGATAGGTGAGATTTTGATCCGGGAGTCAAAATGGAATTTTGAAAGTTGCTGTAGCTTCGTTAGGTGATTTTGGATATGTCTGCGAATTTTCAGGTCATTCGGATATCGTTTGGTCGGGTTTTTGATAGAATGTAGGTTTCAGAAGTTTTGGTGAAATCTTAGGCTTGAACCGGCCTTGATTTGATGATTCGTGTGTTTGAAGGTGTGTTTTTATCATTGGAACAAGTTTGTGTGATGATTTAGAGTGAATTTGTATTTTTGGTTGAGGTCCCGGGGGCCTTGGGATGTTTTCGGAGAGTCAATCGGTCGAATTTTCGAGTTGTGCAGTTGTTGGTATGAATTGCAGCAGGAGTTTCGCTTCTGCGGATGGAGGACCGCCGAGGTGGCTCCGCAGAAGCGTGGTCTTGCTCACAAAAGTGAGTTGAGGCTGGCCAGGGCAGGGTCGCAGAAGTGGATCTATATCCGCTGAAGCGGGATCGCGGGTGCGCACTATTTCCGCAGAAGCGGTCCTAAGAGGACCCTAAGGGCTTCGCAGAAGCGGGGTGCAAACCGCTGAAGCGATCTCGCAGGAACGAGACCTGTGCCGCAGAAGCGGCCTTGACCTTTTAATGAAAAGTCGTAGAAGTGACCTATTTACCGCAGAAGTGGTCTCGCCTAAGCGAGCCTATGATCGCAGAAGCGAAAGGTCGTCAGTGTTAAATGAACAGAAAGGTTCGAATTTCAAAATGTTATAACATATTTGGGGCTTAGAACTAAGAGGCGATTTAAGCGACTTTGAGGAGGAAATCGAGGGAATTCATCAGGTAAGCGTTCATGGACTCAATTTATGTTATTGTATTATTAAATTATGGAGTTAAAATGGAGGATTTTGCTCTAAGCCTAGGTTATTGAAAATCATTGATTTGAATTGGCAAACGGAGTTTTGATAAATTTTATATGGTTAGACTCGTGAGAGTACTAGGGTTCCGTAAACGTAAAAATATTTCGATTCCGGGCCTATGGCAGGAGGGGTATTTTGGTCATTTCACCCATTTTCGTGTCGTAGCTTTAATTTTATCAATGTAATTAGTTAATTGTGATGTTATTTACACTCTGTAATTGGTTTGACTAGATTTGGGCCATTCGAAGTCGGATACTCATGGCAAGGGAGTCATTTCTTAGCGGTTTTGTACCGGGATTGAGGTAATTGACTCGTCTAACCTTGCGTTGGGGATTTTCTCCCCTAGGATATACATGTGTTGATTTAAATGCCTTGTACGCTAGGTGATGGGCGCGTACTTGAGCTAATTGTTGAAAACCACCTTACTTGAACTGCTCAATACGTGTTATCTCTGTTATTTAATAGGTTTAATTACAAGGTTTATCGTGTGTTAGCTAGGGAAGCATGATTAGATAGGATTATCTGTCTAAATGTCTGCTTGTCTTAATTAAACTCCCTGGAACCTGTCGAGACTGGAATTAGTTGTTAATGGTAGTAGTGTACTTCATATTTCTCTGTGTTTTCTCTTATTTGATTGTGTTTGTGTTCTGTGGACTGCGGGTTCAATTCTCGGAGATCCGGTGCTACTAAGGTAAAGGACTGCGGGTTCAATTCCCAGATATCTTGAGATACTGATATATGGACTGCGAGTTTAATTCTTGGAGATCTTGAGATACTAATATACAAACTGCAGGTTCAATTCCCGGAGATCCTGTGATACTGATATAAAGGACTGCGGGTTCAATTCCCGGAGATCCTGTAATATTGATATATGGACCGCGAGTTCGATTACTGGAGATCCTGAGTGCTGAGTATAAAAGGACTACGGGTTCAATTCTCGGAGATCTTGGATTGTTGATTTGTACTTGTTGTGTTAATTTCTCTTTTTTAGCTTAACTGTAGACAACTTGTAGTATTTATCTCTTTTGCTGTTATTTCAGACTTATTCCTATTTTGTATTATTCGGTGTTATTATCATTATTTTTATTATTTCTCAGTAGGGCCCTGACCTTCCTCGTCACTACTCCATCGAGGTTAGGCTTGGCACTTACTGAGTACCGCCGTGGTGTACTCATGCTACTCTTGTGCACACTTTTATTGTGTAGATCCAGGTACATCCGATCAGACGCACTATCGGTGACTTAGCAGCATTTTCAGGAGACTTGAGGTATGAATCTGCCACGTCCGCAGATCCGGAGGGTCTTCTTCTACTCTTCTTAGTGATATCAGTCATTCATTATTTTCGTTGTGTAGACACTCTTGATGTATAAAGCCACAGTTGTACTCTCTTAGTCTGTGTTGCTAGTGAGTTTCTGGGTCTTGGTGGTTGTATTTCTTTCTGGTATTTGGTGAAGCGTATGTGCCGAGCGGCACTTATTACATTTCTTTTATATTATTCCGCTGTTATCTTAACTTTTGTTCATAAGAGTTGTACATTCCGCATTGTGTTAGGCTTACCTAGTCGTGAAGACTGGGTGCCGTCATGACAGGTTCACGATTGGTGAACTAGGGTCGTGACAATATCTTTTGAGTCAAACAATTTGGCATCGTCTGTGGGGATTTTCTAGTTAAAATTTTAGTTTTCTTTAGATCTAAAATTTAATTCCAACCAAGAAAGGGGATTTGTTCAGCCTAGCTTCGGCCATGGTCCAGTGCATATCCAGCTAATAACTTTCCTATGTTATTGTTTTATCTGTTCTTCATTTAATTTTGTTCATAGCATAGTGAAAGAAGTAGACATGGATGTAAGATTGATATGTTCTATTAAAAAAATAATTCAGATGGCCCATTGCAGTGGCGGAGCCAAAAGTAGCAAGTTTAGTAAGTTGCAATTTTTTTCTTTTGTCAAGGAGATTTAACAATTTATCTACAATCAAATCATTATTTCTCTATTTGTGCAATATGATTTTCATTGGAAGGGAACTTTTTTTTAACCTAGCTCCGGCAATAGTCCAGTGCATATGCAGCTAGTACTTTCCCAAAGTTATTGCTTTATCTATTCTTCATTTACTTCTGTTCTTTGAATAGTGGAGGAAGTAGAAATGGATGTAACCTTGATATATTTTCTTAAAAATGAGTATGATTTATGAGTAGTTGTACATCACTTGAAGTGTCTTCAGGGAATCCAAACGAATTTGATACACCAAATAGTTTTTATATTTGGTGCCTGCATTTCTCTGCCACTCTACTAATACAAACCGTGGCTTATTTTTAGCCATTTGTTGGATGATCCTTCCGAAACAAGTTAGTAGTTAGACACAAAATAGGAACAAAAAGTTCAAAATTTGTTTGACAAAAGAGGACAAACTAAACACTAAAAAGTGTCTGCCAGTGTCGATGAATTTGAGTATTTCAGAATTTAGACTTACATTCTTAAAGTTTAGATACATTGTCATGGATGTATGCAGAAGGTGTGGTTCTGCGTAGTGGCATCCTTTCAGGCCGTCATGTGCTTTTCCATGTCAACTTCACTTTTATTTTGACATTTATAAGGACTGAAACTAGCTCTCAAGTATAGAGCACGGCGAATCATCCTCCGACATGACTCACAACCCGTCGTCAACCAAGTCACAGGGAATTTCCAAATAAAAGAACAAAGGCTACAAAAATATTAGACAAGAATTCACAAGTTATTGCCCGAGTTCAACGATTGTCAACTCGACCAGATACCCCAGGCATAAAACATCGAAACATATGGCCTTGTCAAATTGGTAGCGGTCACTAAAAGCATAACTGGAAAAGGGAACGTGATCAAACTGAGGTAACAAATACTTTTATCTTGTTTTAACTAACTATTTCTCCCAAGTGGAATAAAAGTAGGGGCAGTCACAAGAGAAATGCAGAAGCTAAGCAAAACTGGGACTCCCCCAGGAAATACGTCATATTCTCCAATACAAGTAAAATTAAGCAAATTGACTCTCCCAGGAAATATGTCATATTCTCCAATATAACAAAATTAATCAAACTGGTAATCCCCTAGGAAATACATCATATTCTCCAATACATGCCAAATTAAATGAATTGGGACTCACCCAGGGAACACCCCACCAGCCAAGGGCCTTCGCCAAAAAGAAAATTTCGACCTTGATCGAACGATGATGTGTTAACATTTCGATAAGTCGAAATAACACTCTTTAAGGCCAGAGGCCTTTGCCAAAGAAGAAGAGTTTGACCTCGATCGAAGGATAATGGGTTAACATTTTGATAAGTTGAAATAACAACCTTTAAGGCCAAGGGCCTTCTCCAAAGAAGAAGAGTTCGACCTCGATCCAACGATGACGGGTTAATATTTCGATAAGTTAAAATAACACTCTTTAAGGCCAAGGTCCTTCACCAAAGAAGAAGAGTTTTACCTCGATCGAACGATAACGGTTTACCATTTCGATAAGTCGAAATAACATCCTTTAAGGCTAAGAGCCTTCGCCAAAGAAGAAGAGTTTGACCTCGATCGAATGACGATGGGTTAACATTTTGATAAGTCGAGATAACACCCTTTAAGGCTAAGGACCTTCGCCAAATAAGAAGAGTTCGACCTTGATCGAACGACGATGGGTTAAGATTTAGATAAGTCGAAATAACACCCTTTGAGGCCAAGGGCCTTTGCCAAAGAAGAAGAGTTCAACCTCGATCAAACGACGATGGGTTATAGTTTTGATAAGTTGAAGTAAAACCCTTTAAGGCCAAGGGCCTTCACCAAAGAAGAAGAGTTCGACCTCGATCGAACAACAACGGGTTAACAATTCGATAAGTTGAAATAACACCCTTTAAGGCCAAGGGCCTTCGCCAAAAAAGAAGAGTTCGACCTCGATCGAATGACAACGGGATAACATTTCGATAAGTCAAATTTAAGGCCAAGCGCCTCACGAAAAAGAAGAGTTCGACCTTGATCGAATGACGACAAGTTAATATTTCGATACATTTGAAATAATACCCTTATAAGGCCAAGGGCCTTCGCTAAAGAAGAAGATTTCGACCTCGATCGAACAATGACAGGTTAATATTTAGACAAGTTCGAAATAACACAAGGCCAAGAGACTCCGTCAAGAAGAATTTTTCGACCTTGATCGAACGATGGCGGGTCAATATCTTGACAAAATTGAAATAATACCCTCTAAGGCCATGGGCCTTCGCCGAAGATAATTCGAAATGTCTCTAAGGCCAAGTGCCATCAGAAAATATAAAGGGAAAGAAAGACTGGGACTCGCCATGCAGGAATCCACCACACATCAAAGTCACAAAAAGCAAAAACATAGAAAAGTACAAGACAAATAACAACAAAAACTTCTTCTTTATACAAAGTCACTACACAAATAGTCGCAGATTACATACGACCCAGATCAATGGTAAAAAATACAGCTATCTTTTTCCTCGGTGTCACCATCATCACTCTCTTCACCACCATCTCCAAGATATTCTCCATCGGCGTCCTCAGCTGCAACCCATGCTATTTGACCTCCCCATCCAAATTTCTTGAACTACGATTAATGAAGTATGCTCACCAAGCTTAACCAAGAGATGACCTTGATAAGCAGAGGGATTAAATGTACGGGTCAAAATTAGACTAGTGAAATTCGCCACGCAACGACATAAAGCCAAGGTCGGACAGGCTGAGACCGGACAGGCCAAGGTCTGACCGTCATCAGTAAATCTGAGGTCGGACAAGCCGAGGTAGGACTGTTATCAATAAATTTGATGTCGGATAGGCCAAGGTCAGACCGTCATTAATAAAGCCAAGGTCGTTCCGTCATCAATAGAGCCGAGGTCGAACAGGCCAAGGTTAGACTTTCATCAATAAAGCTGAGGTTGGACTACCATCAATAAAGCTGAGGTCGAACAGTGATGAAATATCTAGTTCGCTTTGGAATACTCAAAAGGAATATTCTACCAAATATTCCCTCTAAATTGTACCTTTTTTGGATTTTCCATGGATACCCCCTTATAAATATGAGGGGAGGACTTCCCAAAAGGGGGGATATCTCCCATTCTTCCTCTCCCTCTTCCTAAAAAATATATAAACACACCTCTCCAAAGAATCGAGAGGATCAGTGATCACATACCTTCATCAGATCCAAAAAGGGTCACAAGGTTCTTGTATTTGTCTACCAATGATCTTTATTAAATGAAAGGAGATCTGTCTCATTAAAGATCAGATGAATCATTTCCTTTATTCATATTTTTATTACTTAATGCATCTGTACTTATGCCATTAAGTCTGATCATAATCGATGTCAATATTTATATTTGATTATGTTTTTCAATTTCTCTTACTCATCTGAGATCTAGAGTTAATTATCTTTAACTAGGATCTACCCATTCATCTTTTTGATTGATTTTCTTAAAAAGAGTTAATATACTTTGAGTCAAACAGAGACATCCTTAGAATCATTGTTAATGTTATTGGTATTACGATTAAGCCAAAGATGCCAATAAGCATAGGGATATATATCCTTCCAATCCAATGAGGGAAAAGATTTTGCTGGTTGCGTGAGTCTAATTGAGTCAAGCCATTGGATATCATTGGAAGTTGGTAGGGAGACACCAAAGTTTCCCCAAAATTTGTGGGCTATGGGGCAAGTTTTGAAAATGTGGGCTATATCTTCCTTGTCTTATCTACAAACTGGGCATTATGTTGAGGCCTATATGATGAAGTTATGATCTAGTAGGAAGTTTACTGTGGTAGAAATGCCAATGGAAAAAATGTATTTTCTTAGGGATCCTTCACTTCCAAACCCAGGAGAAGTTCAAGATGGGTTCCTTAGAAGGAGTGATAAGGTTTATAGCTGATTTTAAGCTAAAGATGCCGCTATTTGTGGGAAATTATTATGGATTATCAATAGTGGGAGTAATATTGGTAATATAAATATTATGTATGGCATCTTTGATATCCCTAGGAATGGAAAAGGAGAGACAATCAAGTTTCTAGTTGTGGTGAATAAGAACATCCTTTACTAGGAGATTTTCTTCTTTTAAAGAAAGAGGACCTTGGATCAATGTTCTTAGAGGCGAAGGTTAGGAATCCATTTATTATTTCAACGGAAAATGGTCAGACCTGCCCCTAACGTATCAACTCCAGTCTAAAAATGCCTTCCGTTAACCTATTTTGCAAATAATGACCCTACCGTTAAAAATCTGGCATACTTGTGCCCTTAATTCTAACGGATAAGCTGTAATATATTTAAATATATTAATACTTCCACTTGGCTGTATCTGATTGGTATTCATTAAACCATGCCCCAAACATGATTTTACCTACCCATAACCTAAATGTACCGACCCGATCCAGCAAACCATAATTTACTCCCCCCCCCCCAAAAAAAAAAATCACACGACCTTAGGTCATTTTCACCCACTTGATTTAGGAGTTTTTTTTAAAGAGCTTTTTTCTAAATTTTGTTTTCAATTTTTTTTTAAAACTTCCCAAACTTCAAATTTCTTCTTGTCAAACTCCCAAGTTGTTTTGACAAAAATGGATAGAAGATAGTGATAAAAACAAATTCTAACAGGTGGATGACCCTCGGTACCACGACAAGATTGCTTGTCTACGACATGGAAGTTGATAATTTGAGATAGAAGCAACTTATAATTTCTAGGGAATCTGCATAATCAGACCTTATTCTTGGTTGCTTCATTATCTTCTACAGAAGTTTGCTTTTGCGCAAATCTAATGAATCAATCATTTATTTTCTAGTGGACTGACTGCTACCTCTTTTCATTTTTCAAATTGCGTAAAGCCATGACAAGTTGTTGCCTTTCACCTTCAACTTCTGCCAATTTGAGATTTATTTCTGAATATCTCTCATCCATTTCCTTCAATTCATGCTCCACGTGGTTGTTTTTCTCTTTCAATAAAGCTACTTCACTTAGTAATTCTGGATCAAATATATTTTGGGTATGGCCATTGATCGTCTCTGACGCTCTCCCTGGATCAACTTTTCTATTGCTGAAGGAGCATAAGTTATGATTTTTGTCCACTTTATCCTTTCAAAGAACTGCAATTTCTTGTTGATAAATTTATATGAATAGATGTATAACAATAGTTCAGTAGTCCGATTAGTTTACCTTGTTATATTCGCAATTTTTCTAGGTTTATTCTGCACAAATCTTTCTTTTGTGAAGGCATCCTGTTGGTGGTGAATATACTTCCTCATATAATTTCTTCCTCCAGCAACAATAAAATCTGGAGTTGCCTCCTTAGGTGGTTCATCCTCATGTACAGTCAAGACCATCAATTCCTTTAGAATTGTAGTGATGTTTCGTGAAAACTTCTGTGAATCCTTTTCTAAGCCGAGTTAAAAAATTAGAAAAAAATTGGGATTTTTTTAGAAATTTGAAAATAAAATTTAGAAAAAAACTTCCAAATCAAGTGGGTGAAATAACTCATGTGATTTGGGGGGGGGGGGTAAAACATGGTTTGCTGGGTCAGGTTGGTACATTTGGGTTATGGGTGGGTAAAAATCAGGTTTGGGGCATGGTTTAATGAATAATCAATTAGATACGGCCATGTGGAATTATTAATATGTTTAAATATATTACAATTCATCTGTTAGAATTAAGGGCACATGTATGCCAGATTTTTAACGGTAGGATCATTATTTGCAAAATAGGTTAACAGAGGGCATTTTTAAATTGGAGTTGATACGTTAGGGGCATATCTGACCCTTTTCCGTTGTTTCAAATGTTAGTACGAACCCCCTTACATATATTCCATGCAAAACCCTTGGTGCATAGACTCCATCCACACACGATATTTTTCCATATAAAAAAGGACTTTCTTGAAAGGTTTTAGTACAATATTGATTGATAAGTACCTTAGCCTGGGGGCCATTGGATTATTATAAAGATGCCACGTGACTAGCTAATAGGCTTTTATTTTTTGTATCAGTTTGACTAAACCAATACCCTCTTTCTCCTTAGGAGTGGTAATAATATCCCCATTTATAAGGTAGAGGCATTTTCTTTCTCAAGTAGTGCTCCATAAGTAATTTATTTGGAGGCGATCAATATGTTTAAGAGTTTGCTTGGGCAGTTAAAAATATTGCATGACATGGTTTAGAATATTGCTAAGGGTGGATTGTATAAGTGTTGCACGCCCATCAAGATTTAAGCAATTAATTTTTCTATTAGCAAATTTTGCACTTATATTATCAAGAATATAAAGAAGGTCCTTAGGATTTGGGAATTTGTCAATAATTGACAAACCTAATGTCACGACCCAAAACCCGGTCGTGATGGCGCCCAACAAACAAGCTAGGCCAGCCGGACCAACAATTTAATTATAACACAATACCAGTCCCCAAATGGACAACCCAAGAAGAATATATGAGTTTAAGAACTCCAATAATAATAATACTGAACAAAATACTGACACTCCCAAAGATCCGGAGTCACAAGTCTAGAGCCTCTAACAAAACCCAACAGGAAATAGAGAGTACGATATAGAAGTACTCAAGTCTGAATACAAAATATAAAATAACAACTGGAATGAGAGGAGGAGCTAGGCTCTGCGAACGTAGGCAGCTACCTCAGCAACTCGATGTGACAATGTAAACGCCGGAGATGTCCGTCTACTGCTCCTGTGTACCTGAGTCTGCACACAAAAGGTGCAGGGAGTAGGGGTGAGTACTAAGTACTCAGTGAGTAACAAATATATATATGTAGCTGAGAGTAAGAAATCCACAAAATACCACAATATGAAGCTACACTACAGTCCGAATCTCCTACGAACTAGCAACAACAATACAATACGACTACCACAGAGTAATTCAACAAATACAGATGCAATGCAATGCACATAACTGCTACGGCGTGTAGCCCGATCTCATTTAACGTCGACGGCGCTCACTGGGGGTGTGTACAGACTCCGGAGGGGCTCCTACAGCCCAAGCGCAATACTGCTGCGGCGTGCAGCCCGACCCTCATATCAACTACTGCGGCGTGCAGCCCGATCCCACACTCAATCCACAATAAGCAATTAAGTCACAAAACAATTCATTTTTCCTTATTTCCAGTTCTCAATTCATAATTTATGAAAAATACTTTAACTTTATTAATTTTGCAAAAGCCGGTGACATAGCATTTCAAAAGTGTGATTACAATTTCCAGGACTGAGATCAGTGATTTAAGCAATTATAGCTATCACATAAATATTGTCCTCTAAGGACGCTACAGGATCGGCACAAGGCCCCAAACAAGGCTTACAGCCCACAAATATAGCAAATACAGTGTATTTCCAACACTAACAACATATTATTCACTTCCCGGGATGGACCAAGTCTCAATCCCCAATCACAATCAATCCCGCACCTGCCACGGTGTGCGAGCCACACCCTATTAGCGTCACAATGTGCTAAGCCGGGGTTTCGAACCCTCAAGCTACAATATACACAAACTACTCACCTCTAGCCGGTCGTAGACTCGTCCGCGATGCCTTTTCCTTTGAATTTCGTTGCCTCGTGTGTAGAATCTAGTCAAATAACAATAATTATATCAATTACGGGTCAAAGAATCATAACCCACTTCAATTTATATGAAATTCGCAAAATTACACTAAGTTGGTAAAACCCGACCCTGGGCCCCACTGCTCGGAAAATTCCGAAATTAGTACCAACGTGATCCTTATCTCGCCACGAGTCCGTGCATATAAAATTTATCGAAATCGGAGTTCAAATGGCCTCCCAAATCCAAAAATCCCGTTTTCAATACTTAGGCCATATTTCTTCAAGATTTCAACCCAATTTCATGAAGATTGATGTTAATACTACCATAAAATGATGTTTTTGAGTCAAGAATCTTACCTCCGACGAATACCCGATGACTTCTCGGTGATCTCCTCGAGTTTTCTTCTCTCTAGGGCTCAAAATTGAGTTTTGGGTTAATGAACCCGTAACTCTCTGTTCTGTGATTAAATTCACTGCCAGAGACTTTTGTTCTATGCGATCGCAGGCCCCTATTGCGATCGCATAGAGTAATTTTCCTCAGGCCTCCAATTTGTTCTATGCGATCGCAGGCCTATCCATGCGATCGCATAGCTTTGCATTCCTACCCTCCGCGATCGCAATCGAGCCTCCGCGATCGCACTGCACAAAATCCGGACACTATGCGATCGCAATGCCCTCCACGCGATCGCATAGAGAAAACTTCACGCCCCTTCCACTCTTCTATGCGATCGCAATCATCTCTATGCGATCGCATAGAGCAACTGCTGACTGCAATTTCTGCAGAATTTTTCCAAGTTCTAAATGCCCGGTTGATGGTCCGAATCCATCCCGAGGCCCCCGGGACCCCAACGAAAACCACCAACATACTCCAAAACATGATACGGACTTGTTCCAATCATAAAAACACCATACTAAACATCAAAATCTCTATTTATTCACGAATTCAAGCCTAAGTTTCTTCAAAACTCTCAAAACTAACATTCAATCCAAAACCCGATCAAACGATGTCCGAATGACCTGAAAATTTGCGGACATATCCAAAATCACATAACGAAGCTACAAAAATTGTCGGAATTCCATTCCGACCCCCGGATCAAAATATCACCTACCATCCGGTTTTCGCCAAAATTCAACATTCGCCAATTCAAGCTTAAAACTACACCGGATCTCCGAATTCAATTCCGATTGTTCTCCTAAGTCATAAATGATCCCCGGAACTAGTCGAATCATCGGAATCCGGTTCCGAGCACTCTAACTCAATAGTCAACTCTTGGTTGACTTTTCATATTCAAGCTTTCTTCAAACATGCTATTTGTTTCATTTTCAATCCAAATCACTCCTAACTCACCCGATATACTCTAATACTGTTTTAAAAACATAATATATGTAAATGCAAGATAACGGGGTGGTAATTCCCGTAACAACGGGCCGGGTCGTTACATTCTCCCCAACTTAAACAAACGCTCGTCCGCGAGCGGGTTAAGAAACATACCTGGAGCATCAAACAAGTGTGGATATCTGCTCCGCATTTCCTGCTCGGTCTCCCAAGTTGCTTCCTCCACGGGACGACCTCTCCACCGCACTTTTACTGAAGCTATGTTCTTAGATCTCAGCTTACGAACCTGTCGACCCAAAATGGCTACTGGTTCCACATCATAAGTCAAATCCTCATCTAGTTGTATCGTGCTGAAGTCCAACACATGAGACGGGTCTCCGACATACTTCCGGAGCATAGATACATGGAACACCGGGTGAACTCCCGACAAACCGGGTGGCAAAGCAAGCATATAAGCCACCTCCCCAACTTTCCTAAGCACCTCAAAAGGTCCAATGAACCTTGGGCTCAACTTTTCTTTCTTTCCAAACCTCATAACACCCTTCATAGGCGAAACTTTTAGCAACACCTTCTCACCTACTGAATAAGACACATCTCGGACCTTCCGGTCTGCATAACTCTTCTGACGCGACTGAGCTGTGCGAAGTCTCTCCCGAATCACCTTCACCTTATCTAAGGCATCTTGGACTAACTCTGTCCCTAACAACCTAGCCTCGCCGGGCTCGAACCAACCAACCGGAGACCTACACCGCCTCCCATATAAAGCTTCATACGGTGCCATCTGAATGCTGGACTGATAGCTATTATTGTAAGCAAACTCCGCCAAAGGCAAACAATCAGCCCATGAACCACCAAAATCAATGACACAAGCACGCAACATGTCCTCTAATATCTGAATAGTACGCTCAGACTGCCCATCCGTCTGTGGATGAAATGCTGTGCTCAGCTCCACCTGTGAACCCAACTCTCGCTGAAATGTCCTCCAGAACTGAGATGTGAACTGGGTACCTCTGTCCGATATAATGGAAATAGGAACTCCATGCAATCTCACTATCTCACGGATGAATATCTCTGCCAACCGCTCTGAGGTATAGGTAGTACACACTGGGATGAAGTGAGCCGACTTAGTCAACCTATCCACCACCACCCAGACTGAATCAAACTTCCTCGCTGTCCGAGGGAGTCCACTAACAAAGTCCATAGTTATTCTTTCCCACTTCCACTCCGGAATATCAATACGCTGGAATACACCACCAGGTCTCCGATGCTCATACTTGACCTGCTGACAGTTTTAGACACCGAGCCACATGGCTCACAATATCTTTCTTCATCTTTCTCCACCGGTAATGCTGCTTCAAATCCCGATTCATCTTCGCGGCTCCTGGATGAATAGAATACCGCGAGCTTTGGGCCTCCTCCAATATCAACTCACGAAGGCCTTCAACATTAGGCACGCATATCCGGCCCCGCATCCGCAATACACCCTCACTATCAATAGTGACATCTCTAGCATCATCATGCTGAACTCTGTCCTTAAGGACAAGTAAGTGTGGATCATCATACTGGCGCTCTCGAATACGATCATATAAAGAAGAACGAGCTACTACACAAGCCATCACCCGACCGGGCTCAGAAATATCCAGCCTTACCATCTGATTAGCTAACGCCTGAACATCAACTGCTAGGGGTCTCTCCCCAACTGGAATATACGCCAAACCGCCCATACTAATAGCCTTCCGGCTCAATGCATCAGCCACTACATTGGCTTTCCCGGGATGATACAAGATAGTAATATCATAGTCTTTAAGCAATTCAAGCCATCTCCGCTGCCTCAAATTTAGATCTTTTTGCTTAAACAAATGCTGAAAGGCTGCGGTGGTCTGTATATATCTCACAAGATACACCATATAGATAATGCCTCCAAATCTTCAAGGCATGAACAATAGCAGCTAACTCCAAATCGTGGACAGGGTAGTTTTTCTCGTGGGGCTTTAGTTGACGAGAAGCATATGCAATAACTCTACCCTCCTGCATCAACACACAACCGAGTCCAACTCTGGAAGCATCACAATACACCGTATATGACCCCGAGGCCGATGGTAACACAAGTACTGGAGCTGTGGTCAAAGCCTCCTTGAGCTTCTGAAAGCTCTCTTCACATTCATCAGACCACACAAATGGAGCATTCTTCTGTGTCAGCTTAGTCAACGGTGAAGCAATAGATGAGAAATCCTGCCAAGGCCAATTTTCTGATTTACTTGATAATCAAAAGGAAAGCTACAATACAAAGTGTTGTATATCTGACTCAATTGGTGAGAGGTGAGGGAGTAAAATCCCTGAAAAGCCTTGGGTCTTAGGTTCGATTCCCAGTAGCTGCAGCTATGCGTGGAATGCTCCTATGCCCAAGGGTAACAATTCCTTAGGCTGCGTGTCACTGCTGTGTGTTCGGTGGCACGGCCGGCATCGCCGCTGCTGTGTGTTCGGCGGGGTGTTACAAAAAAATGTTTTCATGGTAAAATTCTTGTTTTTGTTAGAAAATAGGGTTTTTCATAAATTGGGAATTGGACCTCGAATTGAGGTCCGATTTTGAAACAAATCATATATATGAACTCGTGGGGGAATGGGTAACCGGATTTTAGTCATAACCCCGAATTCCGACCATGTGGGCCCGGGGTTGAAATTTACTATTCATGGCAGAATGTTGTAAAAGTGTTATTTGGTATTAAGAATTAGTTTGTGGAGTAGAATTGATGATATTAAATCAATTGTGTATAGATACGGTCGAATTGGAGCCAAATTGAAAGAAAAGACATATCCACGGATTGAATTGCTCATAAGCACTCGAGGTAAGTGTTTGTTCTATCCTAGCTTGAGGGAATAGGATTATGTGTTATGTGTTATGTGATCGAGTGCGGTGTATGGGCTGTGGTGACGAGCATCCATACACTGGCGTCTAGTATGACCGTGAGTCTTTGGGAAAATGATTATTTGAGATATATTACAGATGAATTGTTATTGTTCTTCCTTGTTAGGACTTGTTGTGAAGAAAATTATTGGTTGCCCTTGATGGGACGGTTTATGAATTACTGTTTCTTTCTTTGCCCTTAACTGTGATTGTTATGTGGGTGAGGAAGAGAGATAATGCACGAAGGGTGATGCCGTGCCATGTTTATTATTGATTATGCACGAAGGATCATGCCGTGCCATGTTTATTATTGATTATGCACGAAGGATCATGCCGTGCCATGTTTATTATTGATTATGCACGAAGGATCATGCCGTGCCATGTTTATTATTGATTATGCACGAAGGATCATGCCGTGCCATGTTTATTATTGATTATGCACGAAGGATCATGCCGTGCCATGTTTATTATTGATTATGCACGAAGGATCATGCCGTGCCATGTTTATTATTGATTATGCACGAAGGATCATGCCGTGCCCTATTATTGAACCATGTACGAAGGATCATGCCGTACTATGGATGTGAGGATGAGAGTAAAAGCACGAAGGGTGATGCCGTGCAACCGTTTGCTATTCCTTGAATTGATATTATTTGTGTTTACATTACACTTTGTTTTTCCTTGTGAAATTATTAACCGTGGTTAATTGTTGAATTCTTTAAGATATTCCTTATTGTGTTAATACTTGATTATTTCTTGTTATTTTGTGGTACACATATATATATTGAATTGCACAGGTTTATGTGGGTGTCTGGTCCTAGGCTTGTCACTACTTCGCCGGGATAGGCCAGGCACTTACCAGCACATGGGGTCGGTTGTGCTGATACTACACTTCTGTGCGTTTTTGCACAGGTCCAGGTTACGATCAGGAGCAGCAGCAGCAGCAGCAGTAAATAGATTGCGTGGGAGTTGATTACATTTGAGACCGAGGTAGCTTGCAGACGTCCGCAGGCCCGGCGTCTCTTTCTTTATTTATGTTTATAGCTGTAGTCTCATTATTCCGAGACGAACAGAATTATGTTATATTTTCTTCGGACTTTTATGTGTAGTATTCCATAGTAGTTTGTGAGTTGGTGACTCCAAGTCTTGGGTAGAGGATTTCAGTATGATTTCTACAAGTGTGATTTATCATTTTCATTTCGATAAAGTATTCCGCATTTATTTAATTAAAATTATGTCAGAAACAGGATCGTACGAATTCAGTGGCTTGCCTAGCTACCACGAGTAGGCGCCATCACGATCCCGATATTGGGGGAAAAATCCGGGTCGTGACACAAAGCCTCCTTGAGCTTCTGAAAGCTCTCTTCACATTCATTAGACCACACAAATGGAGCATTCTTCTGTGTCAGCTTAGTCAACGGTGAAGCAATAGATGAGAAATCCTGAATAAACCGACGATAATAGCCTGCCAAGCCGAGAAAACTACGAATCTCTGTAGCTGAGGAAGGTCTGGGCCAATTCTGTACTGCCTCAACCTTCTGAGGATCAACCCTAATACCATCACTGGACACTATATGTCCCAGAAAACCCACAGTATCTAGCCATAACTCACACTTAGAGAATTTTGCATAAAGCTTCTCTTCTCTCAACCTCTGCAATGCCACTCTCAAATGCTGTGCATGCTCCTCCTGGCTGCGTGAATATACTAGGATATCATCAATAAACACAATCACAAAAGAATCAAGGTACGGCCGAAATACACTATTCATCAAGTGCATGAATGCTGCTGGGGCATTAGTCAATCCGAAAGACATCACCAGGAACTCGTAGTGCCCATATCGCGTCCTGAACGCTGTCTTCATAATGTCTGAGTCCCTGATCTTCAACTGATGATAGCCCGATCGAAGATCAATCTTAGAGAATACACTAGCTCCATGGAGCTGATCAAATAGGTCCTCAATACGAGGTAATGGGTACTTATTCTTCACTGTTACCTTGTTCAGCTGCCTGTAATCATTGCACATTCTCATTGTGCCATCTTTCTTCTTTACGAACAACACCGGTGCACCCCAATGTGACACACTCGGACGAATGAAACCCTTATCTAAGAGTTCCTGAAGCTGTTCTTTCAATTCTTTTAACTCTGCTGGTGCCATGCGATAGGGAGGAATAGAAATAGGCTGAGTGCCCGGCACCAAGTCAATACCAAAATCAATATCTCTATCAGGCGGCATGCCTGGCAGGTCTGCTGGAAATACATCCGGAAACTCCCTCACAATGGGGACCGAATCAAGACTGGGTGTCTCGGCCTCAACATTTCTAATGAAGGCCAAATAAGACAAACAACCCTTGCCAATCATTCGTTGAGCTTTTATATAAGAAATCACCCCGTCGGACACATAATCAGTCAAGCCACGCCACTCGATCCGCGGATTACCTGGAATAGCTAACGTGACTGTCTTGGCATGACAGTCCAGAATTGCATGATAAGGAGATAGCCAATCCATGCCTAGGATAACATCGAAATCTACCATACTCAGTAGTAATAAATTAACTCGGGTCTCCAGACCCCCAATAGTAATAATACAGGATCGATATACCTGATCCACAACAACAGTATCCCCTACTGGGGTAGACACATGTACGGGCAAAGCAAGAATACCACGGGTCATACCCAAATGATGTGCAAAATAAGTAGAGACATAAGAATAGGTGGATCCGGGATCAAATAAGACGGAAGCATCCCTGTGGCAGACTGAGATAATACCTGAAATAACCGCATCTGAAGCACTAGCATCCTTCCTGTCCGGAAGAGCATAGAAACGAGCCTGGCCTCCACCGGTACGATCCTCGCCTCTGGGGCGACCTCTAGATACCTGGCCACCAGTCCTAGCCGACTGTGCTGGCGCTGAAGAAACAAGAGTAGAAGACGAAGGCTGATCCCTTTGTTGAGACCGCTTACGAAGCCACTGAGGACACTCTCTCCTGATATGGTCCAAATCACCGCACTCAAAACAACGGCCTGAAGATGGAAGAAGGGGCTGCTGAGGACCCCTCGCTACAGATGAACCCTGTGCTGAGGAAACAGGAGCAGAGCTCCGAGCTGGAAGAGCACTCAGTGCAGGCTGACTCTGCTGGCGGCTCTGCTGACCCTGATAACCCTGCTGGCCTTGACGACCACGATCAGATGAAACCCCACTGGACTCTGTACGTCCAGACTGATGAGACCTGAAAGAGCGACCTCTGCTATGCTGAAATTGGCCCCTAGACGGAGCACCACTGTAACTGCCGGTACCACGAGGCCTCTTAGCCTCTCTCTCCTCTCGCTCTCTGCGGCGATCTGTCTCAATGTGACGGGCAGCATCAACCACCTCCTCAAAGGTAACTGTCGAAACTCTCTCCCTGGTCATCAATATGCGGATGGGATAAATAAGACCATCAATAAATCTCCGAATCCTCTCTCTGTCTGTAGGAACCATCCGCATGGCATGACGGGCCAACTGTGTGAATCTCATCTCATATTGATTAACCGTCATCTCTCCCTGCTTCAACCGCTCGAACTGATGTCGCAGCTCCTCTCTCTGAGACTGAGGCACGTACTTCTCCAAAAATACCGTGGAGAACTGCTGCCAAGTGAGGGGCACTGCCCCAGCGGGCCTATGCCTCTCGAAATCCTCCCACCACTGAAATGCTGCACCTGTGAACTGAAAAGTGGTGAATGAAACACCGCTGGACTCTAGAATACCCGCGGTGCGAAGCATGCGCTGACATCTGTCAAGAAAACCCCGGGCATCCTCGCCCTCAGCTCCACTGAATGTCGGAGGCTGTAGCCTCTCAAATCTCTCCAAACGACGCTGCTCATCGTCGGGCATAACTGGAACCACATATGCAGGAGCTGGTGCAACGGGCGCAACTGGCTGAACTGGCTCGGGTGTGTGAGCCACGGGGGTCTGATTCCCTCCCCCTGCCTGTGAAAAAGATACTGCAGCAGTAGCTGCAACTACCTGTGCCAAGCCTGTGCACACTGATAATATCTGAGCCAAGGTCTCCTGAAGACCCGGTATCACAATAGGCACTGACGGTGCCTGAACCTGAGCTGCCGGAGCGTCTGCCGCTGGAACCTGGTCCTGAGTCTGGGCCACTGGTGGGTCAGCAGGTGCTGGTGCTGGTACTGCTGCCCTACCTCTACCACGACCACGACCTCTGAGTGCCACTGGTGGTCGTCCGCCACGTCCGTTAGCTCGTGTTCTCGCCATCTGCGAGAGAATGGAATATGGAAAGATTTAATTTCATGATAACACAAATCGCACGATATGAATTCAAGAAAAATGAGGTTTTTCCTAAAGTTTCTGTAGCCCTTCGAAGATAGATACGGACGTCTACGTACCGATCTGCGAAAGCCTACTAAACCGGCTCATGACTCGCGAGTCCTAATAACCTAGAGCTCTGATACCAACTTGTCACGACCCAAATCCGGTCGTGATGGCGCCCAACAATCAAGCTAGGCCAGCCAGACCAACAATTTAATTATAACACAATACCAGTCCCCAAATGGACAACCCAAGAAGAATATATGAGTTTAAGAACTCCAATAGTAATAATACTGAACAAAAGTACTGACACTCCCAAAGATCCGGAGTCACAAGTCTAGAGCCTCTAACAAAACCCAACAGGAAATAGAGAGTACGATATAGAAGTACTCAAGTCTGAATACAAAATATAAAATAACAACTGGAATGAGAGGAGGAGCTAGGCTCTGCGAACGTAGGCAGCTACCTCAGCAACTCGATGTGACAATGTAAACGCCGGAGATGTCCGTCTACTGCTCCTGTGTACCTGAGTCTGCACACAAAAGGTGCAGGGAGTAGGGGTGAGTACTAAGTACTCAGTGAGTAACAAATATATACATGTAGCTGACAGTAAGAAATCCACAAAATACCACAATATGAAGCTACACTAGAGTCCGAATCTCCTACGAACTAGCAACAACAATACAATACAGCTACCACAGAGTAATTCAACAAATACGGATGCAATGCAATGCACATAACCGCTACGGCGTGTAGCCCGATCCAATTTAACGTCGACGGCGCTCACTGGGGGTGTGTACAGACTCCGGAGGGGCTCCTACAGCCCAAGCGCAATACTGCTGCGGCGTGCAGCCCGACCCTCATATCAACTACCGCGGCGTGCAGCCCGATCCCACACTCAGTCCACAATAAGCAATTAAGTCACAAAACAATTCATTTTTCCTTATTTCCAGTTCTCAATTCATAATTTATGAAAAATACTTTAACTTTATTAATTTTTCAAAAGCCGGTGACATAGCATTTCAAAAGTGTGATTACAATTTCCAGGACTGAGATCAGTGATTTAAGCAATTATAGCTATCACATAAATATTGTCCTCTAAGGACGCTACAGATCGGCACAAGGCCCCAAACAAGGCTTACAACCCACAAATATAGCAAATACAGTGTATTTCCAACACTAACAACATATTATTCACTTCCGGGATGGACCAAGTCTCAATCCCCAATCACAATCAATCCCGCACCTGCCACGGTGTGCGAGCCACGCCCTATTAGCGTCACAATGTGCTAAGCCGGGGGTTTCGAACCCTCAGGCTACAATATACACAAACTACTCACCTCTAGCCGGTCGTAGACTCGTCCGCGATGCATTTTCCTTTGAATTTCGTTGCCTCGTGTGTAGAATCTAGTCAAATAACAATAATTATATCAATTACGGGTCAAAGAATCATAACCCACTTCAATTTATATGAAATTCGCAAAATTACACTAAGTTGGTAAAACCCGACCCCGGGCCCCACTGCTCGGAAAATTCCGAAATTAGTACCAACGCGATCCTTATCTCGCCACGAGTCCGTGCATATAAAATTTATCGAAATCGGAGTTCAAATGGCCTCCCAAATCCAAAAATCCCGTTTTCAATACTTAGGCCATATTTCTTCAAGATTTCAACCCAATTTCATGAAGATTGATGTTAATACTACCATAAAATGATGTTTTTGAGTCAAGAATCTTACCTCCGACGAATACCCGATGACTTCTCGGTGATCTCCTCGAGTTTTCTTCTCTCTAGGGCTCAAAATTGAGTTTTGGGTTAATGAACCCGTAACTCTCTGTTCTGTGATTAAATTCACTGCCAGAGACTTTTGTTCTATGCGATCGCAGGCCCCTATTGCGATCGCATAGAGTAATTTTCCTCAGGCCTCCAATTTGTTCTATGCGATCGCAGGCCTAGCCATGCGATCGCATAGCTTTGCATTCCTACCCTCCGCGATCGCAATCGAGCCTCCGCGATCGCACTGCACAAAAATCCGGACACTATGCGATCGCAATGCCCTCCACGCGATCGCATAGAGAAAACTTCACGCCCCTTCCACTCTTCTATGCGATCGCAATCATCTCTATGCGATCGCATAGAGCAACTGCTGACTGCAATTTCTGCAGAATGTTTCCAAGTTCTAAATGCCCGGTTGATGGTCCGAATCCATCCCGAGGCCCCCGGGACCCCAACGAAAACCACCAACATACTCCAAAACATGATACGGACTTGTTCCAATCATAAAAACACCATGCTAAACATCAAAATCTCTATTTATTCACGAATTCAAGCCTAAGTTTCTTCAAAACTCTCAAAACTAACATTCAATCCAAAACCCGATCAAACGATGTCCGAATGACCTGAAAATTTGCAGACATATCCAAAATCACATAACGAAGCTACAGAAATTGTCGGAATTCCATTCCGACCCCCGGATCAAAATATCACCTACCATCCGGTTTTCGCCAAAATTCAACATTCGCCAATTCAAGCTTAAAACTACACCGGATCTCCGAATTCAATTCCGATTGTTCTCCTAAGTCATAAATGATCCCCGGAACTAGTCGAATCATCAGAATCCGGTTCCGAGCACTCTAACTCAAAAGTCAACTCTTGGTTGACTTTTCATTTTCAAGCTTTCTTCAAACATGCTATTTGTTTCATTTTCAATCCAAATCACTCCTAACTCACCCGATATACTCTAATACTGTTTTAAAAACATAATATATGTAAATACAAGGTAACGGGGTGGTAATTCTCGTAACGACGGGCCGGGTCGTTACACCTAAGTATTTACCAATATTATTGCTAGTGGAGATGTTAAGGAGTATGGATGTTTTTTTCTTGAAGAATCTTATGATAGTTTTTTGAAAAGAGGATCTTGGATTTTTTTGTAGTTGATTTTCTGTTCCAATAAGTTGCAAAAAATAGAAAGGCTAATAGAGATAGTGGCACATGTTTTATCATTAACATTAGCCATCAAAGTAAGATCGTCGCCAAAGAAAATATGAGACAGGTTTGGACCTTTGGATGTTAATTTAAAGGGGTTCCATTTAGCACAATCAACTAAGTGATTTATATACCTGGACAACATTTCAATGCAAAAAATAAAAATATAAGGAGAAAGAGGGTCTCCTTGACGAATGCTTCTAGTAGTCTTGAAATAGTTTGTGCTAGTGCCATTGATAAGAATTGCAATGCTACTAATGGTGATACAATTCATAAAATATTAATCCTAATTATGTATTTAAAAATTTAAAATTACTTATTTTAAGCAAACTAAAACTAATTCAAACCAACAACAAACAAGAATAAAAAAAAGGACACGAAGTAAGGAAACGAAGAAGGAATGGTCTTGGTTTTAGCTGGCATAAATCGGTGAAGGCAACGAACTTGGCCGAGTGTCAGTGGTCTGGCCAGAATACGGTGACTCTCAAAATGAGTTAAAACTATCGTTAATCAGTTATTCTAAACGAGAATAATTGCTTAACGTACATCTTGAGTCAGATCGAGCCTTAGAAGCATAAAAATAAGAATTAGGGGTGACTTAGCATTTTTTTTAATCTCAGATTTGAGATTAAAGAGAAAAGGTGGGGATTTTGGGGAAACTAATGGAAGGTTAGCATTTAGGGGGTATTAGGGGTGTAGGGTGGAAATTTATGGGTGTTTGGGTACGCGCCGCCGGCAGAGATGCTGAAGGTTTGGGGGCGGCAGGCTCTAGGTTTTGCAGAGAGGGTGAAGTGAGGAGATGGTTGACTGGGAAGGGGAGGAGGTATCGGTTCCGACCATTAAATACTTAGGAAGTCTTAGTTCACAGCGTCAGATCAAATGAGATCGACGATTGTGATGGAATGAGATAGAAACGGTGTCGTTTTGGGTTTGGGGGTTCGGGCCGGGTTAATAGCATTGGGTTGGGCTGATGGAAGGATTGGGGCTTTCCACTAAACTGGCCCAATTTCGGGGTTCTAAACCAAATTCAATTTTCCTTCTCTTTTGTTTCTTTTTTATAATTGTTTTCTTTTCTTTTAAATTATTTAAAAACCTAAATTAGACTCTTAAATTAAACTAAGTTGTAAAATTAAGTTAATTTTCTACTAAGATATTTATGAAAATTAATTACTCCTAATTTAAAAGGAAAAAATTGCTAATTTAATACTAAAAGACTAAAAATGCAAAAATAAACCAATTTTTTATTTTCAATTTTAATAAAGCAAATATTTGACTAATTAACCTTAAAAATATAAAAAATAATGACCTAAATGCAATGCATGGTATTTTTTGGCTTTTTGATGATTTTACAACAAAAATAAGCATGCACAAAAATGCAAATAATTAGCAAAAATTTCCACAAAATCCTATAAAATTATAAAAAGTAGAAAAATAGTTTTTCTTGTATTTTATGGGAATAATTCACATAGGACAAAAATTACGTGCTCACAGCTGCCCTTCTTTGCTCGAAAATACGAAGAGTTTTCGTGCAAGGATAAAATAAGCGGATACGAGTGATTTTCGCTAGTTTGGATACTCCGTGGGAAGCATTTTTTGAAAGATTTGACTGCACCCTACTTCCGAGGTTGCCTACATGTACTTGGCTATAATAAATCTGGTCAGTATAGTTTGGGAAGTTTTAGTTGCTGGTACTACCAGGAAGCTGTGATTTCACTGTTATTGCTGCCGCTACTGCTTGTTGAACTCCTTATTACACCAAGACAAAATAAAAAGAAGCTAGACTAAACTATGATCCATGAGTTATAAAAATCATATCTACACTTCTTCAAACTTGATTTTGTAGTTTTTGCTGCTCTGTTGACTTCTACTCTCTAGGTGAGCTTCCTTTGTTGCTGACTTCAATTGTATTCTGAGGTGCTTTCCCTTTGTTCTCCAGGCGGGCACCTGATTGCTGAACTTGAATATTGTTGCTTTCCCTTTGTTCTCCAGATGGGCGCCTGATTACCAAAACTTGAAGTGCTTTCCTTTTATTCTCCAGGTGGGCGCCTAATTTCCAAAACTTGAACTGCTCTCCCTTTGGCGGGCGCCTGATTTCTAAAACTCGAACTGCTCTCCCTTTGTTCTCCAGGTGGGCGCCTGATTTCCAAAACTTTAACTCATTTCCCTTTGTTTTCCAGGTGGGATCCTGATTTCCAAAACTTGAACTGCTTTCCCTTTGTTCTTTAGGTGGGCGCCTCATTTCCAAAACTTGAATTGCTTTCCCTTTGTTCTCCATGTGGGCGCCTGATTTCCAAAACTTGAACTGCTTTCTCTTTCTTCTCTTGGTGGGCACCTGATTTCCAAAACTTGAATTTCTCTCCCTTGCATGGTATTTCCCTATTCTCTAGGTGGGCGCCTGATTGCCAAAATTTCAATTGTATTCCCTTGTTTTCTAGGTGGGTGCCTGATTGCCAAAACTTCAACTGTATTCCCTTGTTTTCCATGTGAATACCTGATTGTCGATTACTTGAACTGTATTCCTTTATTTTCTAGGTGGGCGCCTGATTTTCGAGACTTGAATTGTATTCCTTTGTTCTCCAGGTGGGCACCTAATTGCCGAAATTTGAACTTCATTCCCTTGTTCTCCAAGTGGGCGATTACCAAAACTTGAATTGCTTCCTCTGAAACTGCTACTTTCCCTTTATTCTTCGGGTAGGTGCCTGATTGCCAAACTCGCATTGTCCTCTTACTAAAATAGTTATTCTTTGAACTATCTTCCCTTGTTTCTCCAAGTGGGTTCCTGATTGCTTGAGCCTGAACTGTTTTCCATTCTTGAAACTCATGTTGTCTTCTCTGGTTCTTTAGGTGGCCACCTGATTTCAACAAAACAGACAAACAAAAGAAATATTTTTGCCTCGGTTTGATATTGGGAACATATGTGAGTGTTAACCGATGCTTGCTATCAGAAAATCTCAAAGAATCTAAAAGCTAGATCTCATTATACAGGAGGTTCCTGAAAACTCCCGATTAAATATCATCTTAAGAATGATAGCTTTAAAGCTAAATTATATTCTCTAAAGTTATGACTTCCGCTAAATCTTATTATCTATGAAGGTCGTAAAACTGAATCCCATTATCAAGGAGAGTCCTAAAGATTTCTAATTGAGTCTCGTTCTAAGAATGAAAACTTCAAAACCAACTTATATTTCTTTAAAGTAAAATTTATACTAGATCTTGTTACTCATGAATGTTTTGAATTTTAACTAAGTCCTATTGTCCATGAGGGTCCTGAGAATTTACGGCCAGACCTGCTCGCTATTTGCTTTCCTTACGGAGGGTTTCTATGAAACAAAAGAAAATTTCTGCCTCTGTTTCAATTAAATAAAAATCTTGTCAGTTTAAAAATGTGGTGTTTAGCTTGCAGCATTCTTGCTGGAGGTGGCCTTTTTGCTACTGTGCTTTGCTTTGACTGGCTAATTGAACTGGCCAAGAATTATTGGAATTTCTGCCTGACTCTCAGCCGTAGGACCGTGGATGACCCAAGTGCTCTACACCCAAATCGTTGTTTTATATTTCTGACCCTTCTATTTGAACCTTTGTATCTCCCACAAGATTGCCAAACCATTTAACCAATGGAGCTTTCATTAACACCTTATTTCCCACTTTGTATCATGCTATCTCTGGTATGTTCTGGCCGCACTTTTCTTTGTGTTAGAAGCTGGTAGTAAGTTTTGAAATCCCTTATTACTTGCTTAAACAAGGCTGACATTGGAAAATCCTTAGAGAAATAAACCCAAAAGAAGTGAAATGCAATGACTTCAAGAGTTAGGAATAAAAAAGAAAGTCCAAAACTAGTTGTTTGAGGGAGAAAAGGAAAAGAGACTTATCTGAGCGGAGAAACTGGTGCCAGTGATCATGACATGCATTTCGGATTAATCATCCCAATCTGTTCAACCAATCAACTTTCAGTTGTCATACTTTGTGCCCCAAGATCCCCATAACCCAACTTCTTGCCCAATCACTGACCTTGTTCGGCTTGCAGTGTCCTAAAGGGTATTCACTAATAAACCTCTCTCATTTGTTCATCTCTCAACTCATCGCCGCGTTACGGTGCCCGTGAGGGTTTTCACCAATAAGACTCTCTCATTTTCTGATTTCTCTCAGCTTTCCATCATCTTACAGTGCCCATGAGGGTTTTCACCAATAAAACTCTATTATTTTTTCATTTTTCCTGCTTAGACCGGAGTGTTGCCCCTGATATGAGTCACCTCTGTTTTCTTGACTTGGCATCCCTTAAAGACTGATTGGAAGTTCTTTGTTTGGACAATAATGTGGGCTTTTGAATGGGGTTAAAAAGAAAGGGTGTCACAAAGGCTCAAAACAGCTTTAATGGATTCAAAATTACAACATTGGAATCCGATCTCTTACAACAACCACAACTTCTACCCCTGTTTCTTTTCTTGGGGACTTTTGGAATTTTATTTTGATGGGACCGAATCGTGAGGAGTGTTGCCCCTGATATGAGTCACCTATGTTTTCTTGACTTGGCATCCATCAAAGACTGATTGGAAGGTCTTTGTTTGGACCATAATGTGGGCTTTTGGATGGGGTTAAAAAGAAAGGGTGTCATAAAGGCTCAAAACAGCTTTAATGGATTCAAAATTACAACCTTGGAATTCGATCTCTTACAACAACCACACTTCTACCCCTGTTTCTTTGATTTTGGACTTTTGGAATTTTATTTTGATGGGACCGAATCGTGAGGATGTCTATGTATCCCTAAAAGGAATCAGTTCGAACGTAGTTCATGACATAGGAATTGCTTTGTGTTTGTTACTTTTCTCTTTTGTTTTGTTTTCTTTCCCTTTTTCTTTTTCTTTTCTTTCTTTTCCTTTTTTCTTTCTCTTTTTTTTATTTCTTTTCCTTCTTTTCCACCCTTTTTCTTTCTTTTCATTCTTTTCCATTCTTTCTTTTTCTTTTTCTTCTCTTTTCTTCTTTACTTATTTACTGAATCTCGCTACGAATTCCAAAAGAGGGGTATGAAAGGAAATAAATAAGGCTCAAATGGGTAATAAATGATAAAGTATTTAGATAGCAGAACAAAATGCCTTCGTCATTTCAATCTTCAAAGCATGCCAAGTACAAACAAACACAATTTAAATCAAAGAAACCATATATAATATCTTTTGACTGCATCAGAATTGATAGACATGTCTACATATTTGCCTTTTATGTCTATTAAATACAAAGCACCATTGGATAACACTCTTGTTATGATGAACGACCCCTACCAATTTGGGGCGAACTTGTCTTTTGCTTCAGCCTAATACGGAAGGATGCATTTCAATACTTTCTGACCCACTTCAAATTTTCAGGGACGTACTTTCTTGTTGTATGCTCTTACCATTCTATTTTGATACAACTATCCATGAAAAACTACTTCCAATCTCTTTTCATCAATAAAACTCAATTCCTCCAGGCGGATTTTGACCCACTCATCATCATTAATTTCGGCTTCAGCGACAATCTAAAGGGATGGAATTTCCGTTTTCGTGGGTATCACTGCTTATGTGCCATATACTAACAAATAAGGAGTTACACCTACTGAAGTGGGAACAGTTGTGCGATACCCAACAATGCAAAAGGCAACTTCTCGTGCCATTTCCTGGAACCCTGTACCATTTTCTGAAGCATCTCCTTTATGTTCTTATTGGTTGCCTCGGCTGCTCCGTTCGTATTGGGGTGGCATGGGTGGAATTGCGATGCATAATCTTAAACTATTGGCACACTTCTTCCATCATATGACTGTTAATACTAGCGCCACTATCTGTGATGATCACCTTTGGGATTCCGAACCGACAAATGATATTTGAGTGAACAAAATCGATCACTACCTTCTTGGTCATAGATTTGAAAGTTTTAACTTAAACCCACTTAGTAAGATAATCAATGGCCACCCTAATCAACAAAAGTCCATGGTGCAGACATTGTGTGCAATTCAGACGGCGGGGAATGAATCAATTCTCTGTGTACTTGGCATTGATGACATTTACGTACAAAACTGATGCAATCTCGCTTTATGGTGAGCCATTAGTAACCTACTCGAAGAATTTTCCTTGCCAGAACATACCCGCTCATATGCGATCCGCAGACTCCAGAATGTACTTAAGTCATGATAGTCGATGCTTATCTAGCATGTATGCATCATAACAATCCAAGATCTGGAGTTCTTTTGTACAAAACTCCTCTATTGAAGAAAAATCTACTTCCCAAATGTCGAATTGTTCTCTTTTGATCCCTCGTGCTTGTACCGAATGTACCCCTATTCTGATGTACTCTTTAATGTCATGGAACCATGGTTCACCATCAATTTCTTCCTCAACCACATTACAATAAGCATGCTGATCACAAACTTGAATATGTAGATGGTCGATATATACTTTGTTCGGGTGGTGCAACATTGATGCCAAGGCAGCCAAAGCATCAGCAACCTCATTATGGATTCTTGGAATATGCCAGAACTCTACTGATCGAAACCGTTGACAAAGATCATGGAAACATTGTTGATACAGTATGAGCGTTAAATCCTGTATTTCCCATTTTCCTTGAATTTGGGATATCAGAAAGTCCGAGTCTCCCAAGACCAAGACTTCTTGGACACCCATGTCTACAACTAAACTCAAACCCAAAAGGTATGCCTCGTACTTAGCCATGTTGTTGGTCCAATAAAAACGAAGATGGACTGTAACAGGGTAGTGATGCCCCATTTCAGAAATGAATGGGGCCCATATTTTAATACCTTTCGTGTGCATCACCTCTTCATTGGGAAAATAGGTCCTCAATGGTTCATACTCTTTGTCGATCGGGTTTTCGGCCAAATGATCGGCCAATGCTAGGGCTTTCATCGCGATCCGAGTCACATAGATAATGTCAATTTCTGTGAGCTAGATTTGCCATTTTGCGAACCTTCCTGTGTATGTGGGCTTCTAAATGATTTACTTTAAAGGATCCAGGCGAGAGATAAGGTAAGTAGTGTAGAATAACAAATAATGTTTCGACTTCTGTGCTACCTAAGTTAGAGCGCAACATGTCATGTCAAGGTGAGTGTACTTGACCTCATAAGATGTGAACTTCTTGTTGAGATAACAAATTCCTTGCTCCTTCTTGCGAGTGATGTCATGTTGACCCAATACACAGTCAAACGAATTGTCCAAGACTGTCAAATAAAGAATTAAAGGCCTCGCGGGTTCCGACGTGACCAACACAGGTGGGTATGACAAGTATCCTTTGATTTTATCGAATTCCTCCTAGCAGTCATCAGTCTATTTGACCGCATTATCCTTCTTCAGCAACTTAAAGATGTGTTCACAAGTTATCGTGAGTTGAGCAATAAACCTGTTGACGTAGTTTAATCGCTCGAGCAAACTCATCACTTTTGATACCCAACTTTTCTCTAAGTATTTTATGTACCCAAAATACTTTCAAAATAACTTATATGTGCATATATGAGTAGACCCAAGAGTTTTGGCACTTTACCAAATTTTGTAATGATTCTTAAACCAATTTATTGCCTATTTTTATACCATAAAATCCAATAATTATTCCCAAAGTTATCATTTTAGTGGACAACCTATTTTAATTCTCATATTTACACCAAAATATGGCTAACATGATTTTTTCAGTTTTTGTAAAAATTAATTTGGTACTTTTTAAACTAAATTGCATATAATTGCAATATTAGCCTATTTTAGGATTTAATTGTAATTATATTTATAGAATTGACTCCAGTATTTTTAATTTGATAATTATCTTTTATTAATAATTTTAGTACATTTGATTTTCTTTCAGAAATTATTTTGCTATTTTTATAAATTAAACAAGGGAAAAGTGGCTATTTAAAAGTTAACCCTTTTTGCATTTCAATTCTTACCGGAATTGGGCCCTAATATCAGCCCCAAATTGAATCCAATTACTTAGCCCAATTTCCTAATTCACCCGACCCAACACCCGATTAACCAAACCGGCCCGTGTCCCTTTTAATCTGAACAGTTGATTATTTTGATCAACGGCCCAAGCTCCCCCTTACCATTTTAATTCTAAACGACCCCCAAACCCTCCCCATGCTCTCAAATACCACCGCTTCATATCCCTCGTCTCTCTTAATCTCTTTCACCCACCTAAAACCCTAATAGTCGCATACCCCCTCTTCAATACCAAATCACAAGAATCCATGGCCAATCTAACCATAGACGACCTCTACTCACCACCTACTATTCCCATACGCCTAGTCACTAAAGATTCAAGGCTAGACCTCAAGGGTCTTCATCCTGTTTGATTCGAGTTCTTTTCGCCTGTCTCCGACCTTACTCCGGCCAGCCATGGCTGTTCAAGCTTGGACTTGATATCTCCTCCTTAGATCGTGGTTTTCCAAGCCGTTCTCGTTATTTTGGGTTTCTTCTGAAACCCTAAAACTTTGAGGTTCTTCTGATTCTTTTAGATCCATTTTAGATCTATGTTCTTTTTGAGCTTCTGAGCACTTTTTTGAGATTTTCTTCAAAGCTCTATTTTCAAAACCTTTATCATTTTTGATTTAGGGTTTCATTAAATTATTTTAAAAGCCTTTCCTAATTTCTTAATGTGTTCTATCATGTGGTTCACCTAACATGTTTATTATGTTGTGATTTTACTATGTTTTGTGTGTTTCCTCTTTTACTGTCTCTATGTCTTTTTAGAATTAACATGGTAAGAATCTTAGTTTTTTTTAGGTTTCTGAATGCTTTCATGATAATATTTGCTTGATTACTTGTCTTTCGCCTCTACACTCGATTGATGGGAAAAGCTCTAAATTTGGGGTTCAGCCGAGTCCCGAGGTTATTTGCTATGTGATCTGTTTGTTTATCATCTCTAAATGTGTTTGACTTCATAGCCCTAATTATTTGGATCTGTTCGAGCTTCTGAAAACTGCTTCGTCTGTTTGAAGTTGCTCGACTAGATTCAAAGTCTTTCTTGTTTAACCGTTGTTCCTCATGAGATTTTGGTTTTCTTGCAATCTTTTGAATAAACTATACTCTCTAGAAGGGTCGTTTGCTTCACACTTTAGCTTGCTTTTGATTCTCTTTTTGACTATCATGCTTCATTAACAGTATTGTTTCTCTTTGCCATGATTTAACCTCACACGCCTGATGTTGTGCACTCTTTATATACGCTGGTTATCCATCTAAAACAACTTTCAATCTTAGACTAATTCAGGCTTCCTTGTGTAAGGTTGATTGATTCTTTCCTTGACTGATTGAGAACTTTCTTCAGCCTTTCGACTCCCTTATTTTTGGTTGGGTTCATTGTTGATTTTTGAATCCTTGGTTCCCTGATTTACTATGTGTTAATTGATTTACCGTGTTCTTGCCTTATTTAAGCTGACTGTGAGTTTTAAAGATTCTTTTCTTGATTAAAACCCCTATGTATTTACCCTTTATTTGTATGTCATGCACAATATGCTTACTTGATCTCCTTCCTTAAATAACTCTTGCCCTTTTCTGTTCAAGTTTGAATTCCTCAATTAAAGGGATTTTCTGCTACTGATTGATTCTAGTTGATGCATGGTTATTTTCTTACCTTGTTCCCTGCCTGATTTCAAACTATAAATACTCTCCTCCCTTCTCTTTGAACACACATGAACACAGAAGGCAATCTGAGTTCACAAGTCACTCTCACTTAAAAAAGCTATCTCTCTCTCTTTTCCTTATGCTGATGTGGACTTTGTTTGCTCTACTTTCTCCTGCACTCTTTTGCTTTTTTACTGGTATGTCTCTGTTAGTTTACATGCTTCCACCACAATGTGTTTTATTTCTGTTCACTTCTGTCCAATTCTTTAGTTGACATTTGCTGCTAGCATATTGTAACATGTTCCCCCTTTCCTTTGTGATTCAGTATTTAAACTATGTATGCATCCTGATAGTTGCTTGTCGTGAATTTGATACGTTACCCCTTTATATGTGAGTTATAGTTCAGGGCATGACAAAACTCTAATATTGTTGTCCATGATATTGGATTGGATTCTTTGAATCCCAAACTCAATCAGTTTATGTTCCCGTTCCCCCCTTTATGTGTTGTTTGAGCTTTAGACTTGGGTCGGAAAATGTCATATTCACTGTCCAGACCCTGGTATAACCTTCAAAGGTCAGCTCTTAATGTGTTTGACCAAGCAGGTGATCAGGGGTATGCCAACCTACTTTGTGGCAAGGTATGGCCACCACCTGTCATGGCTCTCCAATTGCCCTTTCACTTTGCAATTATTCCCAGCTATTAAGTTCTGCCCCTCTCTTGCAAGCCATGCTTTGGGACCCCCTGAGCTCCCTCTGAACTTGGATGCCTGAGAGCTGGCTCTTCCACACTGCACTGTTTCTATTCTAATGCTATCTTGGTTGTAAGCAATGCTGGAAATCCCTGAGATTCCCTGGAACTTTGAAACACCCTGGATAAAGAGAAGGCTTTGGAAATCTGGATCCCGGAAGTGGCTCAATCGTATATTATTAAACATTAAGGTTGAATTAGGTTCCTTGGATGCATCTGCAGCTTCTGATGTATTTTTAATTTACAGTTTGATTTATTGGGCTGTAATAATTTGTAATAAAATCATGGGATTTAGTAAAAAATGGGATGTGGTTTATTTTATGCACAAAGGGTAGATATCATGCCTATAGGGGTTAATTTCTTATTCTTCCGCAAATACACATATAGAGATCGTATTTATAGGCTCTTGCATTTTTGCACATAAAAATGTCATTAGGCAAACCATTTGTAGGTTTAATAATAAGGTTGCATATAGACATCATGTGCATAAGACTTTTGTTAATGTCTGGAAAGGTATTAAAATTAGTAAACGTATAGAAAGCATGCCTATAGGAAATCTCGATTTTTAACAGCCTCATTCATTTTAAAAACAGTATCAATTGCTGGAACTCGTATCTATTTTACTAAAACTAGTAAGTTTCTACCTTTTTTCTGAAACCCACTAAAATTGGTAAACCTTTTTCTACAATCAATCTGCACTTTCCTGAAACTCTTAAACCTTTTAATCAGTTTGCATCTTTTCTGAAACAACTGGTAACTCTTTTCTAAAATTAGTCTGCATCTTTTTTCTGAAACTCGTTTCTCTCTGTTAAAACTGGTAACTCTTTTTCTAAAATCAATTTGCATCTTGTCTGAAATTCATTTCTTTCTGTTACACTGGTAACTCTTTTGCATCTTTTCCTCAAATCAGTAGATCCTCTGCCTAGTTTTTGTTATTCCACACATAGACAAAAAGTTGGCTAACTAATCATTGGGTCAGTCTCTAACAATTGTATTCAAGTTGCCTTATGCAGACTTTTTGTCTAAATATATGTGTTGAACCAGTCCGTTCGCTACTTAACTTTAATCTAAGACCAAATCAATATTTGTCAATGCATGTTGAACTATATTATTATTTGATTTCTGGGGTTTATTTGAGCCTTATTTTCTTGTTTATTCTTCCCTCTATTTGATACTTGCTTTAAATGTCGATCCCTTTCTTTCCTTTTAGGATCAGAAGTCCTACTACCCCGGGACTAATAGGATTGGGACGGGTAGTAGCATGAGATAAGTAAATGATATTGTTCCACGCTTTAATACCTTAACGGGGTGGGAAGGGTAGACATGGAGATGATGATTACACGATAACACTATGTGTACAATTGGGTACCAGTGTTGTGTGAATGATCCATGTAATGTATAAACTAGGACTCCCCTCTCCTTTTATTAGTTTTTAGAACTTTAAAAGCTGCTACACTTTCAAATTTTGTTTCTCACACGATTTTTGGTACTAATTTCTTGACTTCTTCCCTCTACTTGCACATTTCTTTTAGAACTAAACTGTTTCCTTTATGAATTTCAGCACTTCTTTTAACCTTTTGTGCTTCCTGTTATACTTGTTGGTTTATTCGCATTTGCATTTAAAGTCACAATTGTAGCATGGCAGGGAACCACACTAGTGGATCTTGAGGGGTGACTAACCCTTCCCCTCGAAATAATTTCAAGCCCTTACCCAAAACTTTGGTCTGCATCTTTAATTCTTCTAAAAGTGTCCTAATGCACTATAATCAGAAGGTGGCGACTCTCCAAACTCCAAAAACCCAATTCCCCAAACGGGATAAGAGTTGTCTTCCCGAATGTCGTGAACCCGATTTCACTTTAGGAAAAAGGGGGCATCGACAGAATGGCGACTTTGTTGGGGAATTCTTTGGGCTTTTACCATTACATGCTATTTGTGACTTAATTTGCTTTATTTCTTGATTTTTTTATTTCATCTTGAAAACTAACTTGGCTCTTCATGTTTTCCTTTTCTTTTAACTGCTTTCCGTTACTGCTTTATTATTTCAATACCATTGTAATTTTGAGCATTTATTGTATTCATTTATCTTATGTACGTGAAAATACATGTCAATTTGTTTCATTCTTGTAAATTGCATGTTCAACATTATAATCCACTTGTCCCAAAATAAATATTATAGCAATGCTTATAGTGAGTAGTTGCGCTCTTCCGATATTATCACTTCCTAAATTTGGCAAAGGCATATTTGCGGTAAAACCAGTCGATCAACAGTGTAGTCGACAGTTTCGTGCCTTTCCCTCAAGGGTACCGGTTTAGCACTTCAAAATATAAACTTTATTCCATTTAAATTGTACATGCATCATGGTCAAACCTAGCCGAGTCAGTTATGTTGTCTACATAATAACTCATTAAGATAGCCTTGTCCAAAGTCCATCGGGTTTCCTTGAAACCCAAACGGACGCCTCCATGTTCTGTGCATTTATTTGGAGAACTTAAGTGCTTGCTATGCTAATTATTGATTTAAATAGTCGAGTCTGGTGGGGGTAAGGTCCTAACACTCCATCCAAGGCTGCTGAACTGGTGGAACGACCTCCATTCTAGTGATCAAACACTCGTCTGTATATACTTAGGGAATCTGCCTTCTATCCTAGAGATTCAGCCTAACAACAGAATCGTAGAGGCTGCAACATTGTTCTGGGTTAGTGACAAGTCTGTGTTCCACTTTGGTGATCTTGAAATAACTCCTTTACTTGAAGAGATAGGGGGTTTAGCTGGAATTCCTTGGGAGACTCCGGGTTTGCTTATGCCAGAAAATTGCAAAGGAAGAGGTTTCCTTAAGATGATGGGATTGAAGAAACACCCAAACTTAACATGTTTAAAAGACTCATACATCCCATTTGACTATCTATACGAGAGGTATGACCATAGCAAGTCATACCGCACCTATTCAGACGAATTTGCTATCACCTCATTGGAGCATGTCCATATAAGGGCCTTTATCTTCATGTTTTTCTAATCGCATTCCCTATGAAGAATATTAGGATCCACACTAGACTAGCCATGGTAACCAAAACTTTGATAGAAAGGATTGGTGGGAAAACATTCAGCATAGTGCCCATGATCGTCACCGAGATATACCGCGCCTTGAACAAATATCAACAACAAGGTAGTCATTTTGAGGGTTGCAACTTATTACTTCAGCTTTGGCTCGTGGAATAGCACTAGAAATGGGAATACCCCCAAGATATCCTACACAGAGATTGGGATGATCATATCACTTTCCATCAACCAAGGCGTATGAATTACATGCCTAAAATGTTCGCTCAGTCGGAGGACGCCAGAGGATGCGTAGAATTGTTCGAAAATCTGAAAGAAGACCAGGTGCAATGGATGTTTGAGTGGTTCCCCACGGATGAATTCATTGTTCAATCCAGAGATACACTGTTTACCATACTGATTGGTTTGAGAGGGACTTATCCTTGCGTTCCTCTCCGAGCCATGACAAAAGCTGGAAGAAAACAAATCTTACCAAGGGTCGATAAAATGAGTCACCTCAGGGCTAATTTCCAGGATGAATAGCCCTCACAGTTGCCAAGCTCAGCATTTGGGCATTGTAAAATTGTTTTGGGGAAAGAATCCATTGAGCCAGACAGGTACCACGCCGGTTGTGTGCCGCATTATTCGGGTTGGTTAGAAGACAATGGCATGGGTCAGTCGGGATTCGTTCGAGGTCACAAAATTATTGACGAGCATGCTGAAGCACATGTTAAGTATAATCAACTACGTAAGAGAATTCGAGAGTGTGAAAGTGAGCATCGAGAAGTATAAGAAGCCCATCAGAAATTGATCGAGGAATGGAAAGAAATGGCTATCACCGCCAACAACCGGCTAGGGTATTTGGAGCGGGGTCTAGTAGAGCTGGAAGGAAAGTTTGTCAAGAGGATCGAAGATTGCCAAAATGCCGAAGGAAATACAGGCGGACATCTGGCCCAAGCTTACTTACTGCTAGGACTATGTGAGTTGGTGGGGCTATTCGAGGGATACAAGGATGCAAATCTTGGGAAGGTCCTTCTGGGACCAAGTAGTTAGGAGTCTTTTATTTCGCCATAATGATGTAATAATGCCAATGGACACTAGTGACATTTACTTTCTGTTATTTAGAGTCGTTTTGGATTCATCTTATTTTTATCAATAAAATAAGGCATTTATCATTATAAGTTCTCCAAAACTATTTGTCGCTAGGCCTACCTCAAGCACAACGAGGCACGAAAACTAGGACGCGATTTATATTTTTCTGCACAACGTATTTAAATACTGTAATGTTTTTTCCTCATGACCCGCACTAACTTGTTACCTTTTTGTTTTACTTTTATTTTTTTATTCTCGTCCCCAAAGGTTAGTCATGCATTCTGGCACCATCAGCATACTCCACAAGATCTAAGGACCCTCCACCTCCTCCTCCTCCGATTCTTGTCCGGAATAAGAAAAAAGGTAAAATGGGCGATACAAGCACTAGAAAGGAGATTGAGATTCCTCAGGGTACCCCGATAGCTAAGGAAACTGCTACACAATTGGAGCAAAAGCTGCTGAAATTTCGAGAAGAACTGGATCAGGTTCGGAATTTGGCGAACCTATCATTTTCTCTCACCGCTCCTGATGTCAACACCTAGAATCCCACACCTCCACAAAATACCCCACAACCACATATACAAACCACTCATATCCAGCACTTTAACGCATGCCATACTACAAATAACACTCCATTACTCATTTCCGAGCCACCGAACACCATCAATGACCACCTTCACAACACTCCTATTTATGCGGATAGTGTATCCTACTACACCCAACCAATCTCAAATGCACCTGAGTTTGATGAAAAGGACTCTCTTATCAGGAACTTAGCGGCAAAACTCAAGAAATTAACCAGCCGAGTTCAGGGTGTGGAAGGTAACAAAGTTATTGAAAAGCTAAATTATGAAGACCTGTGCATTCAACCATATGTTGAACTTCCGGAGGGGTACAAACCTCCCAAGTTCGAAATGTTTGATGGAACAGGAGATCTCAGAGTCCACCTAAGAACCTATTGCAATAAGCTAGTTGGGGTTGGAAGGGATGAGAAGATCCGTATGAAGCTCTTCATGAGGAGCCTAAAGGGAGATGCACTATCCTGGTACATCAGCCAGGACCCTAAGAAATGGAGAAGTTGGGTTGGTATGGCATCATACTTCATAGATAGATTTTGATTCAGTATAGAGATTGCACCAGATGTATTATATATGTATAATTTAAAGAAGAAACCCACCGAAACATTCCGCAAGTATGCCACTCGTTAGAGGTCAGAAGCTGTAAAGGTCAAGTCGGCCCTAGAAGAAGAGAAAATGAATAGATTCTTTGTCCGGGTCAGGATCCCCAATATTATGAGAGATTGATGCTAATCGAGGGTCAAAAAGTTTCTGATATCATCAAGCTCGGAGAAGAATCGAAGAGGGCATTAAGAATGGTATGGTTACAAATCTTGAAGCATTGCAAGCCACCAATAAGGCTTTACAGACTGATGGTGTGCCCAAGGAGAAAAATGTAAGTGCCGTGATGGTCGCACAAGGAGCCAAATCTCTACCAAAATACCACACTTACCCATCACCTCCATTTACATATCATCCCATCCCAAACTACCAAGCACCCGCACCGTCCTATCTACCTCCCGTTTACCAATCCTCTCCACCTCTCACATATCAACCCACCTAACCCAGATACTTTCAACCAGCGCCTGGTTACCAAGCTTATAACGTTCAACCCTCTCACTACCAATCACCACCCACCCGTCAAAATTTTCCAAGACCCAGACCAAATTTTGACCGCAAACCTCCCACACAATAAACAGATAGATAAACCAATTGACCAGCTATATGAAAGACTTAAAGCTGCTGGTTACGTCACTCCTATCCCAGCCAAATCTCCATAAAATCCCTCCTAGTGGGTCAACCCCAACAAGACCTGTGCGTATCACTCCGGCATGAAGGGACACACCCTTGATGAGTGTCATTTGTTAAAAGACAAGATTCAGACTCTGATCGACAATACGGTCATTGTCGCAATAGAGCATGCTCCTAATGTTTGTAATAACCCCCTTCCTGACCACAAAGGTGGAGACATTTATATGATCACATTGAGGATGATTGGGACCTAAAGGGTCGATATTGCTGAAGGGCATGAACCAAAGAAACCAGTAGTTACCCTTAACCTAATTGTTGTGTAGAATCAGCCCTCCAGGGACGATGAAGTAAATATGTCTATACCTCTTGAATTTGAAGTGCCTCCCTCTGCAAAGGCACCCGGACCAATCGAGATTTAATTTGGAGTTCCAAAGGCACCTACACCCTTTGAAGTTGTTGTGTCACCACCAAGGGTGCCTATTCCAGTGCCAATGACTGACATAACACCATTCCACTCAAATGCCTTAACACAGGATTACACTGCCGAAGCTAAGAGGAAAGGAAAGACCAAGACAAGAGAAACAATTGTCGTGCAAGGAATGACTAGAACAGGAATGGTGTACACCCAAGAGCACCTAGATGAGTCCAGTAAGCAAGCCCCGAGACAGCCTATTGAAACAAGACCCGATGATCTTTGGAGAAAAATATAGGCTAAGGAATACTCGGTCGCTGAACAATTGAACAAAACACCAACACAGATATCTATCCTGGCTCTTCTATAGAGTTCCGACACACATAGGAACGCCTTAATGAAGATACTGAGCGAAGCAAATGTGCTTAGCAATATAACCGAGGGTGAAATGGAGAATATGGCGGGGCAAGTGCCGGAGAGCCATGATATAACCTTCCATGAAGACGAGTTGCTGCGAGAAGGTTTGGGCCATAATAAGGCACTGCATATCACCATGCAATGTGAAGATTATTTCATCACCAGAGTTCTGATCGATGGGGGATCGAGCCTCAACATATGTCCGCTTATAACTCTCAGAACTCTAGGGAAAGGCCTACACGAGATCAAAGACGGGGCAATCATTGTCAAAGCCTTCGATGGGTCCTAAAGATCTACTATTGGAGAAATCAGCCTATGTTTGCAAATGGGACCAACATGGTTCGACTTTGACTTCCAAGGATAGACGTCCTGACATCCTACAACTTGCTGTTAGGATGCCCCTGGATCCACGCTACTGGAGCCGTAGCATCGACCATGCATCAGGCAGTAAAGTTCAAATGAAATCACCAAGAAGTGATCATTCATGGCGATGGTAGTAATACCATATATAGTCGCCAGACCATCTGAATGATCGAGGGAAAAAGAAGAATATGTGGAGAAACATACCACCACATCGAAAGGGTCAATGCTGTAGACAAAGATAAGTGGTGGGACAACAAGATCAATAGTATCCTTAATTGGCGCGGTTACGAGCCCGTAAAGGGACTCGGTAAAAATCTTCAGGGGATCACTAATCCTATCAAACTGAAGAAGCATGGCACTACCTTTGGATTATGGTACAACTACACTTGGGAGGAATTCCAAAACTGGTCGCCACCTTGGCGCAGCCCCTACTATCTATTGGAGTTTCTGATAGCTAGCCTGGAGCAGACCTTCCAGCCGGCAGATACTATATATAGGTCAAAAGAAGATGAAGCGTTGGCAGCCATGAAGAATTTGTTCCTGGAGGATGATGATATGGATTGTTGTGTTCGTTTTAAGGGGGAGGGGGAGGAGGGCCCTTCCAAACAAGCTGTAAATAGAGGAGACCGCCTCAGCAATTGGTCAATTAGGACCATCAGGGCCCGGAAGGCTTCGGGGTAGCAAGCCTAAACAAAAGCACCATGTATCTCATCTTTTTAGCTTACTTTACTAGTAGATTTTCTTTCCACGTTGTCTTTTATTTCGAAAAGAGCTTTGATTTTCAAACAATTATGGATTTAATCAAAGCATTTCAGTTTATCATATATATCTCGCTTACTATTTTTCTATCATTTACTCTATTTTATACATGATTACTATTACATATCTTGATGATGAACCAACGACTGTGACTTGCAACGTAATAACACAACAAAAGGACATATGCTCAGAAGAAGATGAGATACCTGAATAGGTCGTCAAAGAGATTGAGAATTTTGAAATAGACCTAACTCCAACCTAGAAGAGACTGAGGTCATTAATTTGAGAGACACAAAAAATGTCAAAGAAACTCGCATTAGCGTTCACTTGTCGACATCAGAGAAGGAAGAATATACATAATTCTTAAAAGAATATGAGGACATATTCGCCTGGTTGTACGAAGATATGAGTGGTCTCAGTATGGCCATTATAGCTCATAAGTTTTCAATAGATCCAGCCTGTCCACCGGTAAAGCAGAAGCTTAGAAAATTCAAGCCCGACATGAGTTTCAAAATCAAAGAAGAGGTTACAAAGCAAGTCAAAACTAAGGTTCACAAAGTGGTAGAGTATCCAACATGGTTAGCCAACATGGTGCCAGTACCAAAGAAGGACGGGAAGTTTAGAATCTGTGTCGACTACCGGGATCTCAACCGAGCTAGTCCCAAAAATGACTTCCCCTTGCCGAACATACATGTTCTTATCGACAACTGTGCCAAGCTTGAGCTACAGTCTTTTGTTGAATGTTTCTCTGGATATCATCAGATATGGATGGAGAAGGAAGATTCAGAGAAAACAGCTTTCATTACGCTGTGGGGAATGTATTGTTACAAAATGATGCAATTTGGGTTGAAGAATGTTGGCGCCACCTATATGAGAGTCATGACTACAATCTTTCACAACATGATACATAAGGAGATCAAGGTATATGTGGACAACATCATCATCAAATCCAAGGAAGTCACTGATCATATGAAAGATCTAAGAAAGTTCTTCAACAAATTGAGAAGGTATAATCTGAAATTGAGTCCCGCTAGGAGTCTTTCTCAACTGAATGGATTAATAATGACAGCAAGGAAATTTGAGCAGGAGTCTTTCTCAACTGCTCCACGATGGAGTAATCTTGTACTTTCATTTTCCTCAGAAACTCCTCCGCTTCTTCTTCAGTGACTGCTTTCTTTACTAGAATTGGATTATCCTTGAGTGCCTTAGTTTTTCTCAACTCTTCTGGGGGAAAAGCATCTCCCCGAACAAGTTAACACTTGGGCATCATTGACTTCTTCTTTCACTTCTTTCCCCTTGTAAGTCACTGTCACCCATTCAAAGCTTCAGGGGACAGTCTTGGTGTTGATTATCGGCAACTGGTTACATGCCTAGTGATGACAGGGTTCGTGCAGGCATCCTCCACAATTATTATAGGCTTGTTTGCCAATTCTAGCACAATCACTTTTGACTTTTCATCACTTGTGGATATCTTCTAAACTACCATAGAAGGTTCACCCTTTGTAATGCTTAACTTGTTCACTGCTCATTCAACCATTATTTTTGCGACAATTTTTCCTTTAGATGGCTTGACATCAATGGACCGAATCATCATAATAGATTTCAATGGCTTCTTAGGCTACCCACCTTTGTGTACTATCTCTATCATATTCGTTCCCTCATGGGCTGGCTATGGGTTCCAGTTGATATTGGGTTCCTCTATGGTTTGGACCTCAATCTGGTTTGTGTTAATGAGCTCCTGGATGGCATTTTTTAAGTGCAAGCACTTCCCTGTATCATGCCTCGAAGTTCCAGAACAATATTCACAGATCACAGAGTAATCAAGATTCTTGGGTGGAGGGTTTGGCAATTTTGACTCAATTGGCCTCAGCATATCTAACTGCCTCAATTTATGGAATATACTGGTATAAACTCCCTCAATAGGGTGAAAGTTTTCTTCCGCTGAGGCCTCTCATTTTTGAATGCTAAATTAGGTCGGAAACCTAGACCGACAGGGTTTTGGTAGGATCAGGGAGGTAGGTAAGCATTTTGTAGAGCTGGGTAGGTGTTTTGGGGGACTGGGGGATTACATTGTGAGTAGAGAGGAGGTTGAGTATATGACTAGGCATGGTGGACAAAAATCTAAGGGTCTGGTGATGGGAAGTAATGCTGGGATAGATTATATGGGTTTTGGGTGTAGGCTGTATGATGGGGTCGAGGCTGGGCATAGTGGTGTGACAGGCCCCTCGGTCCAAACCACGATCCTAAATCAACTATTGCCACATCTTCTTTCTTCTTCTTTCCAATCATTCCTCCGGTACCGTTCTGGATGGCTTGGGTGGCTATTTTGATGGCCGAATAACTTTTGATTTTGCTTAAGCCCTTCTTACACTATTCCATCCATCTTCACTACCTCATTTAATGACTTGCCTATGGCCAATATCAGATGGACAAAGTAAGTGGGCTCTAAAGCCTGCAGAAAGTATTCCACGATTTCGTTCTCCTCCATTTGTGGGTTAGCCCTTGCCGCTTGTTCTCTCCAGCGAAAACCATACTCTCTAAAACTTTCTCCTGGCTGCTTTTCTATCTTAGTTAGAGACAATCGATCTGAAACAATCTCGATGTTGCACTAGAAATGACAAGCTAAACCTTGGGCAAAATCATCCCAAGTATAACATCTGATATTATCTTGACATGTATACCACTCTAACACCGTGCCACTCAAACTCTAGCTAAAGTACACCATTAGCAGCTTATCTCTTCCACCCACTTCTCTCATCTTACTACAAAATCACCTCAAATGGGCCACCGGGTCCCCGTACCCATCATATAAGTCAACTTCAGGCATCTTGAATACCACAGGCAACTGAACATCGGGGAATAGACACAAATATATTATGCTCACCTAGCCCCCCAATCCCCGCATATTCCTAAATAATTTCTCCAAGCTTCTTACCTTATTGAAAATATCCTCCTATTCCGAGCTTTTTGGTGATTTCTCGGTCTCAATACGGAGCTCAAAACGAGGAGCATAAGAGTGATTATCTGGGCCCTGAAAGTAGGCTCTGGGGGTAGTATTTATTGTTTTGGGTCTGGAACAATGGCTCACTGGAGGATCGATGAAGTCTAGCTGACGGGGGTGCCACAACAATATGAGTGGTTGGTGGAGAGGAGTACGAGATTGTTTTGGCTGGTGATGCTTGGGTGGTTTGGGAAGTGGTGCCTTGATAATGGTGGTAGTGGGTGAAGCCTGATGCATTTTTGTGGGGTTGAATCAGCAGTAGGAGGTTCTTGGGACAGAGCCAATGGTGGGATGAAAGCGGGGTTGGTAGGTTTTGATGGTGGATGATGCCCCTTCATATAGACTTGGTACATTTCGGCCTTCTGATGTTTCAACTTATACAATTCCTCTTTCATATTAACCTCAGATTCTTCCCCCTCTCTAGACAGATCAATAACACTTGCAACCAATTCTTGGCCAGCCATGATCAACTTGTTCATAGACATGGCGTTGTACAGGTGGGTTGCCAGAATACCGATCAAACTAACCACCTGCTTGGATTTGAGGACAACAAGCAAACTTTTTTACGATTAAGAGCTTAACAGATTGGCAACCGCATGTTGGGGATGTATTGTACCTAAACAGTTAAACCTTTCTATCATGCATTTGAATGGCTGCTTGCTTCATCCCGGCTTTCACTAATTCTTTTTATTTTGCAATTTCTTTCTCTCTTTTCATTATCGTCTTTCTTTGTTGGCTCTTTTTTCTTTATTTTATTTTTTGCCATTTATTCCCTCTGTTGTTTTGCTGTTATTTCTCCTCTTGCTTATTTCCACTCTTTTTTTCCTTTTTCATTTTATGGTTATGATCAAATCCTATAGGGATTGACTACATATCATGACGATGCATGAATCAAACCAAGAATAGTTCTTGGAACATGAGTGAAATAAATAATTGGGGTTTACAAATTTCATAAAACAAAATAAAATAAAACATCTTGATTACGACAACTTCCCCTATAAATTAAAACATAAAGACTAACAGACTCGATGAGTGGACCGACAACTTCAAAAGAAAACACAAAATATAGACTCGAAAATGAACTAACAATTGACAATATAGACTCGAAAATAAACTAACAAAAAAAGACTCGAACAAACAAAGTCAAGAATACATAAGTGTTTCAAATACTGCTCCAGTTGGCCTTGCTGCGAGCCTTTGCGCCATGTTTTCTTGGAGGCGAAACAAGTCATCCATGATATGTCGGACAAAAATCATAACTGAAGCGAAGAACTTGGATCTGGTCATATCTGCACACTCATCACATTTCATCACAATGTGTCACACCTCCCTCTTTTACTACATTTTATTAATTCCCTGATCAAGAGAATAAGGTATACCTCGATATTATGCATACCCCGGGAAGGATATAGTAACAACGAGGAAGGAGTTTTTCCATATAAAGGACAATCGGTTCGGGATTTTATTTATAGTTTCAGAGTCGCCACTTGGGAAAATAATGGTGTCCCAAGTCACCGATTAATCCTGAATCCGAGGAAGTTGACTCTGTTTTTATTAGTCTGCACAACGAGAAATCCGGATAAGGAATTCTGTTAACCCAGGAGAAGGTGTTAGGCACTACCGGATTCCGTGGTTTTAGCACGGTCGCTTAACTGTTTCTTGGTTTTATGTCGCTTAACTGTTTCTTGGTTTTATATGATTTATTACATGCCTTTTAACAATATGTATGTGTTTCAACTTGAATATTTTATGAATTGCAACTTCACGAAAACGTATTTCGAGTCACACCGCAACCAGTACGCCTGTGACCTTTAACACATTTCGGCTTCACCGGGATTTACGATTTGAGTCACATCAAATGTGCACTCGTATTAGGGAAGGTATATTTTTAAAGTCGTGCCTAAATCGTCTATCGGCTTTCTTAATCTTTTGGAAAGGTTGTGAAATTATCTAGCAACTTTCCCGAGTCTAATATATAACATATTCATTTATTTGGGGGGGCCCCTGTTTTGATTTTAATGCAAGGCTCATCCTATTAAATTTTACAGTCCAATCCATATATGTATATACTATGTTTTCTATATTTTTGGTTTTTCCGTAGTTCATTGTTTTCAGAATTTAAGTCCAGGCTTTATTCTTATATTACACGGGTCTCGACTTTGGGCTTATATTTGATACGTATCAATTTACGTTCCCGGGTACTGAAGACCGAGGAACATGCTAAAACATATTCAGCAGAAGCCCAATAACGCATTTATATAATTTTGGGCCTTCGCAACTTATTAGGCCCAGATCAGACATAATCAGAAAAGAGTAATAGAAATCGGAACTCATTGTGTACACGGAGGATCAATATTCAGAAGATAATAGGAACTTAAACTATTTTATTCAATGAGAAGAAATGAAATACAGAATTACAATAATTAGTTCAAATTTTAACTATCCAGTGTGAATGAAATCTAATTAATAGGTTGTTTTCGTTCTTATATTTAACAGCTATTTAAAAACTACTGAATCTAATTACTTAGTATCCAAAGCTATTAGTATTATTATATGATAACATGCTAAACTCAATTACTTGCAGATTTCAGAGAACTAACTGAATTATTAAACATTTAAACTATATTAACTATGTGATATGCGACTTCATATTAGAATATCATTTAAACGCAGTAATTCATTTGTTACAAACACTGTTCAGATCAAACTAATTATTACCGGATAAAGCTAACTACTGCATGTTAATGTCTTTAATTATCTACTTATATGTAGGTTTATTTTTATATTAGATTAATTGTTAAACTATTCTAACTAACTATGCGATTACGATTATTACTACTATACTAGTCTACTTACTACACTATTACATTGTTCCAGCCTCGTCCGTATCTCATATGAGTCAATTATACAATACTTCCTACCAAATTACAATTTCAACTAAATCATAATCTAACTACAAAAAACCAGACTCAGATAACATTAATAGAAATTGTAGAAAATTCAAATTGTTTATTTCGTCAACTTCAATTCCAACTGCAATTACATGAGATTCAAGCTGTGTACCTGATTCAGCAATAGAAATCAATGAGTCTAAGGGAGATGAAGGCAGGAAATAAGCAGGTAGATCACAGCGAGTAATGCAACAGCAATGGAAGAGAATGAATCACAACAACACGAATGAATTCAGCGATCAAATATGAATCCCAGAACCAGCAAAGCAATATCCAGCAGAAGACCAATAGAAAAACTAGTAAACAGCAAGAGATTTTATACAGAGCTTCAGAATATAGCTTCTACTAACCCAGGCAAATTACTCTATGTATCTATATTTAGTGTGTCTCTGAATTTTTGTTCAAAAATCCAGCCCTTAATCATGCTCTATCTAGGTCTATTTATAGGTAAAGTTGGTGAAATTTTTGGGGGGGGAAATTTGAAAAGTTATTTTTAATTCCCTCCTCTTAATTATTTTATTTGTTACACTTTAATACCCATTTCAGATTCAAATTTGCCTTCCAGCATGTGCTGGAAGGTTCTATTTGATTCTATTTGAGGTGTATTACTAGTATACCCTCACCTGCTAAGGTTATTCACTGATTTGCCTTTTATTTAGGTCTATTATACCCTTTGTTTTGTGCAATATTGCAGAAATACTAGGCCTAAATGTCTTAAATGTCTTTATAGGCTCTATTAAATCCACAATTATGCCATTTTCAATTCCTATTATACCCTTAATGTCAACTATTATTTACCCGACCTTATTCAGGTCTGGGTGTTCTGTTTTAACTTTTATTTAATTTCTGGCCACTTGTTATATCAATCTTTAAGACTTAGCCAAATTAGATCTTCAATTTCATTTCAATTTTAACCTCGTTTCTTTTCATTTTCTTTATTATTGTTAGTTTACAGGACTAGCATGTTTATTTATTAAAACTAGTTTAAGACTTATAATTCTAGCCATTTAGGCTTTTATTGTCTATTACTAAAAAGTTAAACTAATTTTAGAATTAAACACTTGGATTCAGACTTAGAGTTTTACAAAGTAAGCCAGTTTTAACACTGGCCACTCTATTGTTATTTCAATTTTAGCCACTTTTTATGTTGTTTTCATTTTAAATCTAATTAAACTACTTTTTATGTTTCAAAACTAATCAGCTAATTGTCTAACAGCTATAACCAATATCACCCTAAAGCATATTAGGCTTAATACCAGTCTAATAACATGAAACTATTATAGATATAGCCTTTTCATATCATATTGTACACATAGCCATAAAATTAGAATCATTTGCCATTTAACCAAAACTCTGAGGGGAAATTTGAATATTGTTGAATTTCAATCAAATAACTTCATAATTCAGACTTCAAGCACAGCATATCAAATTGACACAAGAGGTATAATCAGAATATCCTTCATGTTAAAGACTAATAGAAAAACCCTAAAGTACTTGAACAAACATAGTCAAGCATAATAGCTAGAATTAAGAAAGACTAGTAGATCATGTTATTTAACAAAGATTTTTTAGAAAAGCTAAATAGAAACATAATCATAAAAGATGAAGATGAAGAGAAATCTGATAAAATCTAACATGCAAACAGAAAAGAACACAAAACATGTTTATCAAATAAAAAATAGAAAAATAGAAGGTTGGGAACTTAGCTTGCAGGATTTGTCTCCTGAGCTTCCATTTTTTCCTTTTCTTTTCTTTTTCTTTTTTTCTTTTTCTTTTTCGGATTCTTTTCAGACTTCAAACTAGAAGTCTTTTATTGTTTTTATCAACAGAAGTGGGTTTAGGGGTGTTAAAGAGAAGGTTTTGATGTGGGGTTTGATTTTAAGTCGGCCGAAGTTAAGGTTCCAGCGACTCTTTTTTTGGATATTCGAGCAGTTAGGGAACGATTCGAGGGGAGTGGCTTACATGGGGTTGTAGATCAGGAGACGGGGGTTTTATGGTGTTAATATGGAGGCCGGTGTCAAAGATTTGGGGTCACCGGAGAAGAAATCCGGTGACCGGATTTTCAAGAATTGGGGGTTTTGGGAATTTCTTGGTTGTCTATGGTGGTTTTGGGTAGCAGAATAGGAGAAGGGTGGTTTGGGGCTTGAGAGTGGTCGGAGACTGCCATAATCGGCGGGCAGTCTCCATGAACGGCGATGTGAAGAAGAAAGGAAGAAGATGACTCATGGCGGCTAGGGTTAGGGGAAATAGGAAATGGCAGGTCTCTTGAGAGACCGGGCCTTTTATACTCGTAACCATCAATCAACTCCTGTCCATTGGATTGTTGATGATCAACGGCCAGGATCTAATATTCAAAACGACACCGTTTGGTTCAAGTAGGGATTTTGATCTCTTCCGTTAGATCATAATAGATGAACGACTCAGATTTAATTATTAAAACCTTATTGAATTAATTAGATTTCCGGATCAATTCTCAGTCGTTGGATTAGATAAATGGACGGCTGAGATCATCTGTTACTTAAAATTGGATCGGACTTCTTATTTGATTGGGCCAATTGCATCTGAGCTTGCACAAATGGCCCAGATGTGTATTTTTTTGTATTTTTCATGTATTTTATTAATTTTTCATGTATTTTGTTGTTGTATTTTATCTTCTATTTTTATATCTTTTCCAATTACTCAAATTGTTTTAATTTCCTATATTTTCCAATTTTTCTGATATTGTTTGCCATTTTTTGCTATTTTTCTTATTTTTCGGCATATACTTGTATTTTTGTTAATTTTCTTTTAATATCTTTTATTTGTAACAATTATACTCAACCTATTTTTTTTTTAATTTCCTAATTTTCATATTTAATTGGTCACTCACACAAATGCGTCTTATTTCAAACAAATATGTAATTGCACACAAAAATATTATTTGTTTAATTTTGGAATTTTATTGCTTAGGGCAAAAATCAAGTGCTCACAGTTGCCCCTCTTTGCTCGGGAAGACGAAGAGTTTCAGTGCAAAGACAAGTAAGCAGTAATGAGAGATTTTTTCCCACTGGCATATTCCGTGAGAAGCATTTTGAAAAACCTTTTGACCGCACCCTGCCTCAGAGGTTGCCTACATATCCTGGACTAAACAGGAATCAGGTCAGTGTAGTTCGGGAAGGTCCGGTGGTTTAAAACTACCAAGACTTTGTTGTTGCATTGCTATTGCTATGACTACTGACCTACTCCTTATTACACCAGGGGTGAAAAGTGTAAAATGAAGAAGCTATTCTAAGCTATAATGCTACGAATTACAATTGTTCCTATCTACTTCTTGTCTTCTTATTCTTCTTTGTCTCTTCTCCTTGACTTTCTGTGCTACAATCCTCCTTTTTTGTTGATTTTCTTTTCTTGCTTTCTTTCCTTTTGTGATTTTCGATGGTACTCCTTGTCTTCAAATTGATACCTGCTTAAAACAAAAACGAAACAACAAAACTTTTTCCTCTGCCCCGGTGTGGGCTTTTCATGTTACGGTGTTACTTGTGTTAGCTAACACAAATCAAAATTTGCAGAAATTAAAAAATTACAGAAATGTATTCCCTTGTTATACAATTGGGCGCCTCAACAGAAATTAGAAATTGCATAAATGTATTCCCTTGTTATACAGGTGGGCGCCTGAACAGAATTAAAAATTGCAGAAATGTATTCCCTTGTTATACAGGTGGGCGCCGGCACAGAAATTAAAAATTGCAAAAATATACTCCCTTGTTATACAGGTGGGCACCTGGTGCATCAAATGCGAATACAGAAAAATATTTCCTTGTTATCCAGGTGGGCGCCTGATGCATGAAATGCGAATGCAGAAAAATATTTTCTTGTTATCCAGGTGGGCGCCTGATGCATGAAATGCGAATGCAGAAAAATATTCCCTTGTTATCATGGTGGGCGCCTGATGCATGAGATGCGAATGCAGAAAAATATTCCCTTGTTATCCAGGTGGGCGCCTGATGCATGAGATGCGAATGCAGAAAAGTATTCCCTTGTTATCCAGGTGGGCGCCTGATGCATGAAATGCGAATGCAGAAAAATATTCCCTTGTTATCCAGGTGGGCGCCTGATGCATGAAATGCGAATGCGAAAAATATTCCCTTGTTATCCAGGTGGGCGCCTCGATGCATGAAATGCGAATGCAGAAAAATATTCCCTTGTTATCCAGGTGGGCGCTTGATGCATGAAATGCGAATGCAAAAGTATTCCCTTGTTATTCAGGTGGGCGCCTGATGCACAAAATGCTAATGCAGAAAAATATTCCCTTGTTATCCAGGTGGGCGCCTGATGCATGAAATGTGAATGCAGAAATATATTCCGTCAGTTTGATAACTTGGGTGTGAATTTAAAAAGATGATACCTTCTTGTTGTTTTTGGTATTTTCTTGCTTGATTGAGTGAGTCCTCCTCTACGGATTCCTCCTTTTATTGATGTGCTTCTTTTTGTGTTTTTCTTTTTTTTTTCACATTGGTCATATTCATTTTAAAGTGATTAGTGACAATTTGTTCCTGTCTAAATCAAAAAACAAATCTTATTAGTTGTAAACTGCTGGCAACTGGCATTTGCTGCTTCTGCCTTTTGTTGCCTTCCTCTTTTTGCTTTTCTTCTGCTAAGCGGCCCTTCAGTTGACTTCCTTTGTAAACTCTTTTTGCATTTTCCTTGCTTTTCTCCTTTTTTTTTTTATTTTCTTCGGCTCTGATCGCCGTATTTCTTTATTTCCTCTTTCCCTTTTTTCTTTTCTTTGACCCAGCATGATTTCATTTCTTATCATGAGAAGCTGGTAGTTAGCTTTCAATGGACAAATTGGTTTTTTAATCAATGAAATGCAGAAACAAATTTAAAAGGGTAAGGGTGATTTGGAAGAGTGACAAAAACTTATCTGGGTATGTTGGCTGATACCTTTGACCATGCCATGTATTTAATCTCTGACCTAGTCTGTTCAATTGAATTGCCATTATTTCAACTCCAACTTCCTTTCGACCCAAACCGATCTTTTTTTTGTTGTTTTCCTTTTTTTTTCCAAAATAGTCCTCACAGTCGCCTTATGGTGCCTTTTAAAGGTTTTCACCAATAAGACTCTCTCATTTATTTCTCTTGAAACTCATCATCGCCTTACAGTGCCGGTTAAGGTTTTCACTGAAAAGACTCTCATTTTTATTCTCTCAGCCTCACAATCGCCTCACGGTGCCGATTAAGGTTTTCACTGATAAGACTCTCTCATTTTTATGTTTTTTCTTTTGTCTTTTATTTTCTGAACCACTGATATTGTCCATGCCCTGTTCTCTTTTATTCTCACTGTATTGTTTTTTTCTTGAAATTGATTAGAAGGTCTTTCTTTGGACCATAACGTAGCTTTTGGATAGGTTCAGAAAGAAGGATATAAAGGCTCAAAATTTATGAGGGTTTAAAAAATATTTACAACTCTCAGAATTATAAAACATAACTTCTGCCCTAGTTTTAATATGTGGGGGATTTTTTTGCATTTTTCCTTTATTGTGACTGAACCTCAGTGAGGCTGCCTACGTACCCTTTCGGGATCAAGTTAGACATAGTTCAAACTACGCCATTAATTCATGGTTTCGTTTGACTTTTTCCCGATTCCTTTGTCTTTTTCTTTTGTTTGCATTTTGCTTTTGCTTTTTTTTTTTCATTCTCCCTTTTTCATTTTTCTACTTTTCACTTGTATCATAAGCAATTCCTAGAGAGTGGTATGAAACAATAGATCAAACAAGGCTCAATGGGGATGTCAATGGATAAAGTGTTTGGATAGAGAATAAAATGCCTTCATCATTTCAATTCCAAAATCACAACAAGTACAATTATACAAATGAAAAGGAATCATACATAATATCTCTTGACTGCATCTGAATTGATAGCAGTCTCTACACATTTTCCTTCAACATCTGTCAGATATAGGGCTCTATTGGACAACACTCGTGATACCATGAACGGTCCTTGCCAGTTTGGTGCAAATTTTCCTTTCGCTTCAGCCCAATGCGGCAAGATACGCCTCAATACCAATTGTCCTACTTCAAATTTTTGAGGACGTACCTTCTTATTATATGCTCTAGCCATTCTCCGTTGATATAATTGCCCATGGCAAACTGCTGCTAACCTCTTCTCATCAACCAGATTCAATTGTTTCAAACCGGGCTTTTACCCGTTCATCATCATCGATCTCAGCTTCAGCTATGATTCGAAGGGATGGTATCCAAATTTCCGCGGGTATAATAGCCTCTAATCCATACACCAATGAATAGGGTGTGGTACCAATCAAAGTACGTACTGTTGTGTGATAACCCATAAGAGCGAAAGGTAACTGCTCGTGCCATTGTCTAGACTCTTCCACCATTTTCCTAAGGATCTTCTTTATATTCTTATTTGCAGCTTCTACTACTCCATTTGCCTTTGGTCTATAGGGTGTAGAGTTACGATGTAGGATTTTAAATCTCTGACATGCTTCCGCCATGAGGTGACTGTTCAGATTTGCCCCATTGTCTGTGATAATTACTTTAGGGATTTCGAATCGACATATGATATTTTCATGCACGAAATCCACCACGGCCTTCTTCGTCACCACCTTGAATGTCTTCGCCTCCACCTATTTGGTAAAATAGTCAATCGTGACCAAGATAAATCTGTGTCCATTAGAGGCTACAGGCTCTACTGGTCCGATAACTTCCATGCCCCAGGCAACAAATGGCCAAGGTGCAGACATCGTATGCAATTCATAAGGTGGGGAATGAATCAAATCTCCATGTACTTAACATTGGTGGCATTTCTTCACATACCTAATACAGTCCCGTTCCATGGTGAGACAATAATATCCTGCTCTCAATATCTTCTTTGCTAAGACATACCCGCTCATATGAGGTCTGCAAGCTCCCGCATGTACCTCGTTCATAATCATGTCAGCTTGTTGCGCATCCACACATCTCAGTAAACCCAAGTCTGGTGTTCTTTTATATAGAATCCCTCCACTGAGGAAAAAGCCATTTTCTAATCATCTTATAGCCCTCTTCTAATCTCCAGTGGCTTGTTCTGGGTATTTTCCTCTCTTCAAATATTCCTTGATGTCATGATACCATGGTTCTCCATCTAGCTCTTCTTCCACAACAAAGCAATAAGAATTTTGATCATACACCTGTATCTGAAGTGGATCTATATAGGCTTTGTCCGGATGATGCAACATGGAGGATAAGGTGGCTAAAGCATCTGCAACTTCATTGTGCATTCTTGGGATGTGTTTGAACTCTATAGATTGAAATCTCCGGGATAGTTCATGTAGACATTGTCGATAAGGTATCAACTTTAAATCTCTTGTCTCCCATTCTCCTTGAATTTGATGTATCAAAAGATCCGAGTCACCCATGACCAAAATCTCCTGAACACCCATATCTATTGCCATCCTCAATCCTAATATACACGCTTCACATTCGGCCATATTATTGGTACAGAAAAATCGAAGCTGAGTGGTAACAGGATAGTGCTGACCCGTTTTTGAAATAAGTACTGCTCCAATTCTAACTCCTTTACTGTTGACGGCTTCGTTGAAATACATTCTCCAACCTGGCTTGTCACTTTGCTCTATTTCTTCAACATTCATTGCCTTCTCATCCGGAAAATATGTCTTTAGGGGCTCATATTCATCATCCACTGGATTCTCTGCTAGATGATCTGCAACTGCTTGTGCCTTCATTGCCGTACGTGTTGCATAGATGATGTCAAATTCTGTGAGCAGAATCTGCCATTTAGCAAGTCTTCCTGTAGGCATGGTCTTCTGAAATATATACTTCAAAGGATCTAACCTTGATGTCAGATATGTGGTGTAAGCTGACAAGTAGTGTTTCAGTTCCTGAGCAACCTAGGTTAATGCATAACATGTTCTTTTTAATTGAGTGTATTTTACCTCGTAAGATGTGAATTTTTTACTGAGGTAATATATCGCCTGCTCCTTTTTTCCAGTCTCATCATGCTGCCACAGTACGCAGCCAAAAGAATTGTCTAACACCGTCAAATACAAGATCAAAGGTCTTCCCGATTCTGGAGGAACTAACACTGGAGGATTAGCCAAATATTCTTTAATCTTATCGAAGGCTTCTTGACATTCATCGGTCCAATTTACCGCTGCATCTTTCTTCAACAATTTGAAAATAGGCTCACATGTTGATGTCAGCTAAGCAATGAACCTGCTAATGTAGTTCAGCCTGCCTAGTAAGCTCATTACTTATTTCTTGTTCTTCGGCGGAGGCAAATTCTGGATTGCTTTTATCTTTGATGGATCTAATTTAATGCCATGCCGGCTTACTATAAACCCCAATAACTTCCCTGAAGGCACCCCGAAAGCACATTTTGCTGGATTGAGCTTAAGATTATATCTTTGGAGCCTCTGAAAAAACTTCCTCAAGTCTTTGACATGATCATATTGCTTTTTGGACTTTATGATGACATCGTCCACATACACTTCTATTTCTCGGTGCATCATATCATGAAACATAGTGGTCATTGCCCTCATATAAGTAGCTCCGGCATTCTTCAACCCAAACGGCATCACTCTATAACAATATGTTCCCCAAGGCGTGATAAAGGCTGTCTTCTCTGCATCTTCTTCGTCCACTAGGATCTTATGATAACCCGCATAACAATCTACAAAAGAGCCAATTTCATGCTTGGCACAATTGTCAATCAGTATATGGATATTTGGCAATGGAAAATCATCCTTTGGGCTAGCCTTGTTGAGGTCTCTGTAGTCAACACACACCCTGGTTTTTCCATCTTTCTTCGGAACTGGCACAACATTTGCTAACCAGGTGGGGTATTTAGTAACTCGTATGACCTTCGCCTCAAATTGCTTATTAACCTCTTCTTTTATTTTCACGCTGATGTCCGCTTTAAACTTTATCAACTTCTGTTTTACCGATCGACATTCTGGATAAATAGGCAATTTATGTACCACCAGATCAGTGTTGAGTCCGGGCATGTCATCATAGGACCAGGCAAATATGTCCTTGTATTCATGTAATAACTTTAGTAGATCTTCTCTAAGGGAAGCCTCAAGATGTACACTGTTCTTTGTTTCCCGGACGTTATCCTCATTCCCTAGATTAATAGATTCTGACTCATTTAAGTTCGGTTTGGGCTTTTCCTCAAATTGATTCAAATCTTTACTGATTTCCACCAGTGTTTCCTCATCTTCATATTCTATTTCACTTTCATTTTCAATCTCTTGTATCACTATTCGATTGTCAAGACTGGACCGGGAATCCTTCATGCATGACATATCATTAAAATCAGCGAACATTGAACTGTACAAAAAGAAGAAAAATAAAAATAAGGCAAAAGTGAAGAAAGAAGAAGAAATTGCATTTCATTGATATTTTTTCAAAAATATAACAAAGGTTGGATACATTTGATTTCAGTGGGGTGTGGGATTACAAAATAAAACAACTTTGGGAAAGATGAAATATTTTTAAGGCTAACTACCATAACTCCCTCCTGATCGGAAGAGGAGTAGCTTCCTAATTATTAAGTGCAGCGCTGGGTCCCACGAACTGGACATCCATCTTACTCGTCCCGTCACCCATCTCCAACATGTTTACATCCTCGAACATCATTTCAAACCTTGCGAGAAGCTCCGCATCTAGCCTTATTTCAGCGTATCTCGGCACAGTAGTTGTCAAATGTCTTTGTTTACCAGGCATATTAAAGGTGTCGGATAATTTTGGAATTGGTTTCGGGAGGGTCCAACTTTTCTTCTTCATTCTTTTGGATCTTTGGATGTCGGTATAAGTAGGTTTAAAGCCCAGGCCAAAGGTATCATTATTTCCCGGCAAGTGAACAGGCTGTGTTATCCCATGTAAAGCTATCCCCAAACCTTTTCCCGGTGCGAACCCATTTCTGATCATTTCTTTAGCCACCATTACTGCTATAGGCGCCACTGCAAGAATTGGCATGCTCTCCTCTTCGGATATCTTGTTAACTATCACAACATCCATCACCTGATATACCCATGGGCCCTTGTCCCCTTCGGTTTCTTCAAAAGGCATTATGGTGTTACAGACATCATCATCTCCATGCACTATGATTTCCTGCTGTTCCCATTCGAATTTTACCATCTAGTGCAAGGAAGATGGTACAGCTTTGGCCGCGTGGATCCACAGACGTCCCAATAATAGATTATAAGAAACAGTGACATGTAACACTTGGAACTCCATGGTAAAGTCCACCGGTCCAATGGTGACTTCCAGCACAATGTTTCCCAAAGTATTCTTGCTTCCTCCATCACACTGTTTCGACGGATTCTATCAGGATTAATTTTCTGTTTTCCCAGAGTTGAAAGTAGACAAATGTTTGCACTTGACCCGTTGTATACTAGGACCCGAGTAACCACAGATTCTTCGCTTTTGACGGTGAGATAAAGTGCTTTGTTGTGTTCCGTCCCTTCAAGTGGTAATTCATTATCCGAGAATGTTATCTTGTTCGTCTATAAAATTTTGTTCGTGATCTTTTCAAGATGGCAAACGGAGATTTTCTCGGGGACATGTGCTTTGTTTAGAATCTTCATTAACGCCTTCCTGTGCTCTTCTGAATGGATTAACAATGAAAGCAATGAAATTTGCGCAGGCATCTTTCTCAGCTGCTCTACTATCGAATAGTCTTGAGCTTTTATCTTTTTCAAAGACGCTTCTGCTTCTTCCTCAAAAATCACTTTCTTCACATGATTCTCCTTCACCACTTTAGTTTTCCTTAACTCTTCCGGGGCAAAGCATCGCCCGGAACGAGTTAGGCCATGTGTTTTATTGACCTCTCCTGTAACCTCATTTCCCCTGTACATCACTGTGACTTTGTTATAGTTCCACGATATGGCTTTTGTATCTACCACTGGCATTTGCACCACCAGTTTAATGACTACATGTTGCACGTATGCTCATTTTACTGTTAACAATGGCTTAGCTCCTGGCACCACTATTTTCATAGTTTCAATCATAGGCGGCTTTTTCACTGGTAACTCGCCAGTCGCTTTCTCTTTCTCAACCTCTCTTTCAACTTTGCTATTGTCTTTTATCATCATCACTGATTAGGACAGTTTCTTGCTGCTTTCTCCTTGTTCTAACTCTATCATGTGCATCTCATGATGAGTTGGTAATGGATTCTGAGTAATATTAGGAGTTTCTCGAGCCTACACCTCGATCCTCCTAGTGTCAATGAGCTTTTGTATAGCAGATTTCAAGTGCCAACAATTTTCAGTATCATGCCCCGGTGCCCTGGAGCAATATTCGCATCTGACTGACTGGTCAATGTTTCTGGGTGGTGGATTTGGAAGTTTTGGCTCAATTGGGCTTAGCATCCCCAACTCCTTCAGGCGATGATAAAGACTAGTGTATGACTCCCCCAGTGGAGTGAATGTTTTCTTTGTTTGGACTCTGTTTCTCACTTCTGGATCTGGACGGAAGTTGGGTCTATTTGGATTTTTATATGTTCTGGAAGGTGGGTAAGTATTTTGTGTATGATAGACGTTTTATGGGGATTGGGCTCGCCATACATGTGGAGGCGGTGGATAATGTTAAGCATGTGGGATGGAATAATGTGGAGTAGTGGGTGGATAATATGGTGGAGGTGAGTTGTAAGGTGCTAGTGGGTATGGTTGGTATGGGCGAGGTGGGTGGTGGTATGTATTTTGGCCCCGAGACCACGGTCTACTTTCAACAACTGCAACCTCTTCCTTCTTCTTATTACCGATAGATCCTCCATTTCCGATTTGTATTGCCTGATTCGTGGCTTTAATAGCCGAAAAGCTCATGATTTTATTGGTTTTCAATCCTTCTTCTACGAAACTCCCCATTTTCACTACTTCATTAAAAGTTTTACCAATAGCTGATACCAGATGACCATAGTAAGTAGGTTCTAAGGCATGTAGAAAACAGTCCACCATTTCTGTTTCCTTCATAGGAGGATCCAATCGTGCTGCTTGTTCCCACCATCTAAAGCTGTACTCCCGGAAACTTTCCCCGGGCTTCTTTTCCATTTTTGTTAGCGACAGCCTGTCCGGAATTATCTCCAAATTGTACTGGAAGTGGTTAGCAAATGACTGAGCTAGATCATCCCAGATGAACCATCTGGTGTGATCCTGACGTGTATACCACTCCAGCGCAGAACCGCTCAAACTTTGGCTAAAATAAGCCATCAACAGTTCATCTCTTTCCCCTGCACCACGCATATTGCTATAATAACCCCTTAGATGGGCTACCGGATCCCCGTTTCCATCGTACATATCGAACTTAGGTAACTTGAATCCAACAGGGAGCTGCACTTCTTGAAACAAACACAAATCTTTGTATGCGATGCTCACTTGGCCTCCTAGCCCTTGTATGTTACGGAAAGATTGTTCTAAACTTCTCATCTTCCGTGCCATTTCTTCTTGATCCAAGTTCCTGACGGGCTTTTCTTCCGTCATATCCATAAGTGGGGTATAGGAGTCATGCTACCTAAATGTTGGCTCCGGCTAATAGTAATGCATGTCTTGCACATGGAACACTAGATCACTTGATGATTTATGTAGAGCAACAGGTGGTGGTGCCACATATACCGGGGCGACCTGTGGTGGTTGAGGTGGAATCTGTTTGGATAGTGGTGGTGGTGCATGTGAAGTCGTGGCATAGTAGTGTTGGTAATTTGGGTACGTGGAGGATGAGTTCATGGTAGGTGGTTCCGGATTAGGATTTGCGAGAGGGGCATATGCTGGATTGGCTGGATATGTGGGCAAAGGTTAACCCCTGGACCAGGCTTGGTACATTTCCGACATTTGCTTCTTTAGCTTATACATCTCCTCTTTCATACCCTCAACATCCACAACCTCTTCTTCTTGTACTGGGTCCATGATGGTAGGTTCAATCTCCTGAGTCACAGCCTTAGACATAGCTTTTGATCGTGTGTTGTAATGATGATGTGCTAGAATGCCAGTTGCCAGCTGAAATCTGATACTTATCAACAACAACACTTGTTAATAGTTAGTTCATGAGGTGTAAAATATAATGATTAAAAATCATAACTTTTGCCCTTGATCATTATGCATCATTCCGGCATTTATTCCTTTTTGAATCAACATTCTTCTTTTCTTTCTCTTCTCTTTTTTTTCTTTTCTATTCATCTCTCTCTCTTTTTTATTTTTTTTCTTTTTGTTTTCTTGTCTTCTTTTTTTTCTTTCTTTTCATCTTTCTATTTTTTCTTTTTCATTTTCAATTTTTGCTTTTTCGTTCCTACATATTTGCCTATTGCCCAGACAATTGGTATAAAGCGGAAAAGAATGACAACAACTTCTTTTGAACTTCTTCATTGATACTCAAAAACATTGATTACAAAATGATGTTGTGCTACTAATGCAAAAGGAATACAGATGTATGCCCTATGAGTACATTAATGCTCCTAATGCTCGCGAGACGTCGTTCGGTCTTGCCTCGGGCCTATATGCCAATCCACTTTGGAGTTTATCTAGGTCAGACATGACTTGCTTTACGAAGAACTTCATGGCTGATGCGAATGTTGCCTGGGACATATCTTCACACAATTGGCATTTTCTAGTGATGTACTGAGCAATATTGACAATTCTTTCTCGAATGACTCTTTTTTCTTGAAGCAGCCTGCTGATCTGTTTGGCGCGAGCGTGGTTTGTTGGTTCCCTTTATGTAGTTGATGTAACTCAAACTCTAACCGAGCCATAGCCGTGTAACAATGCTCTCTCTCCTCTTCAAACTCTTTGATTACCTTGCTACTTTTGACTGCGGCTGTAATGACTTTCTTTCTCAATCGATCTACCTCAACCTCGTGTTTATCTTGTAGTTGCTGAACCATTCTTGCTCTTTCCTCGGCATCTCTGGCCAGTTGTTTCCGAACCCTGACTAACTTCTTTTTTGCTTTATCAAGATCGAAGCTGTAGTCATTCACTTTGCGCCGAAGATTTTCAATCAATTTCTCATCTCGGGCTAGGCGAACTGGGGTCTCGGATGTAATTTTCATTTTTGCCATTTGAGCCTTTAAGATTTCATTCTCTTTTCTCAGCTGCTTCTTTTCTCCTTTGTCAGATGCTGCTTGTAAACCGCTCTCGAATTGGAGATCTCGAAATTGTTTCTCTAGCAAGTTGATCTTGGCTCTATATTCATTTTCTCTGGCCACCCAATTTTTGTGTTCCTTAGACTGCTCGGCCAAATCTTGAACGTGAGGCCTTTTCGGTAGTCTATCATGCTCGACACCCCGATGAACCATGCGGCATGCCCTGGCGATACTTCTACCTGAGCTCGGTTTTCCACACAAGTGTCTACTTTCAAGCTTTGACATTCATTCCAAATATGTCGGATCTTTGCTTCTGGGAATTGTCCATCCGGACTAATCTCCACTGCTTGTAAACTGAGGTCCCCGTCTTTTGGTATAACTTGATATCTTCCAAGCTGTCGTAGTACCCTGTACGGTGCGTAAGACTGAATGCTTTTAAGGCTCATGGTCAAGAAATGTGACCCTTATATTGGCATGTATATCACCTCATCGAGGGACAACCATCCGTATACCCAATCAATTTGGCTATCGGTCAATGATCTTAAGTGTGAAATCTAACCTTTTTCTCCCTCCGGTAGCTTAACTTCTTTTGTTCTCATATAGAATTCTTCAAGGCACATCTTTTCAGACAACCCATAACTTGAGAACGGAGGATGACGACACAAATGTTCTATCAACCAAATTTGCAAAATCAAGTTGCATCCCTCAATGAAGTTGTGCCCTGCTTTACATGTTGTGAGGGCACGGAAGATATCGGCTATAATCATTGGCACTAATGTGCTATTATCTTGTACGAGAAGAGTGCTGGCCACCCCGGCGACTCCTGTATCAATGTGTCCATCTTTTCTCGGGAATATGATTAGCCCGAGGAACGCCACTAAAAAGGCAAATCACCTATGTTCCTCCCACTTGGCTCGGTTAGACTTACTACAGAGTTTGTTCGTAGGGTCATTGAAACCCTTGACATGTCCATATCTACTGTAGATGAAATTTAAGGAGCAAAACCCATTAGCCAAGTCCTCATTGTGGACGTTCCGAGCAATCTTCAAAGAGTCAAGGAATCTGTGCACTGCTATTGCTCTCGGAGCCACCGGGTCTTTCTCTTTTAGGGGAAACTCATTTTTCCCTATATAGTAAGTAACTTCCTCTAGAGTAGGAGTGAGCTCGAAGTCCGAGAAATGTAGGACATTATGTGCAGGATCCCAGCATGTGACAAGTGCTCGAATTATATCACCACGGGGAATTATGTCCATTAATCCCGTAAGGTCGTTCAAATAACATTTGACCCAATCTTGTCCTTCTTGACCCATGTCGTTCCACCATAATCTTAGCTCCAAAAGAATTTTATTCATTAAAGTGAAGGGTTCATTCTGTACTGTGCTTATCGTGCACATTTATTAAAGGCGATTTTATTCAGAAAAAGGGAAAAATATTTTTCAAATCCAATTTTCACTTTCTAACCTTCTCAAGTTTTTATTTTGAAAAGGAAAAGACATGATTTCCGAAATGGCCATTTTTGCCAAAACAGCCTTCCGACGTCCTTTCGGAACATTCGGCTATTTCCAAAAATAGCGATCACCTTGATTATTTGAAACTAAAATATTTTTTAACAGGGTGGTTGGACCCGTCAAGGGTTGCCTACGTATCCCACCTAATGGCGAGAATCAAACCTGCGTTGTTCGGTCAGGTTATTTGACCAATTATTTTAACAATAATGTTTTTCCTATTTTAGATTTTCTTTTTTCGATTTTCTAACAACTCTTCGCTAATATTTCGATGTCTCTTGTTTTTTTCTTTTTTCGGAATATTCTCTTTTTGTTTTCTCGGGAATTTTGCCGGTCCGCATAATGATCCAAGATAATTAAGATGCAACATATAATATGCTCGGTCTTTAGTTACCGGGTCACCTGTCCTAAACGGACCCAACCCCTGTGTTGAGTCCCCTAAGTCAGTTATGATGCAAATAATCGTCCTAGACCTATGTTCAATATCTTATAGTTTCATAGTGTCACGACCCAAACCCTGGTTGTGATGGCGCCCAACACAATGCTAGGCAAGCCCGACCCTATTATCTCTTAACCGGCTATTTATTAATTCCAGTTAATCAAATTAAACTTAAACAACAAGTGTTCATATCAAAATGATAAACGTAATAGTAGAAACATACAAAATACGGTCCTAACCAAATCGCGGTGTCACGAGACTGAGCCTCTACAGAATAACATCCTAATACAATCAAGTCTAGGCAAAAGAAATCAACAGGGTGATAAAGAAGGTGAAAACAGGCTCTGCGGACGCTGGCAGCTACCTCGAAATCTCCGCAAGAAGTAGATGAGAGCAGGCAGCAACAACAACTCAACCGCTCTCGGGCACCTGTGAATCTGCACAAGAAGTGCAGGGGAGTGGGGTGAGTATATTTCAACTCAGTGAGTAACAATAATAAATAATAACCGAAAGTAAGAACTCCTGTGCTATCACTTAGCAGTTCTAAGGCAACCCTCATAGGTACGTCATCACTATGGTGGTACTCAAATCTCCAATCCACATCTATCTCTACAAGATCCCACACTGATCAAACCCTCACTCGCAACCCTACGGTGTACGGCCATCTCAATATATGAAGACACATACCTATGTCTATAATGTATAAGTATTTAAGTAGGTAATAGGATATGAATAAATAAAATGTTGCGGCGTGCAGCCCGCTCCAATACATATACCGCTGCGGCGCGCAGCCCGCTCCATTTAACGTCGACGGCGCTCACCGGGGGTGTATACAGACTTCGGAGGGGCTCCCTAGGCCCAAGCACTATAATACTGCGGCGTGCAGCACGATCCACACAAATATTACTGCGGCGTGCAGTCCGATCCAATATATATATGTATATATCTCTATACTGCTGCGGCGTGCAGCCCGATCCCATAATATACACCAGTGCTCACCGAGAATGTGTGTAGACTCAGACTCCGAAGGGGCTCCTACAGCCCAAGTGCAATAATACTGCAGCGTGCAGTCCGTCCCACATGTATATTACATGTACATTACTGCGGCGTGCAGTCCGATCCAATATATATACTGTTGCGGCGTGCAACCCGATCCAATATAGGTATATATATATACAATACCTCATAACGGGTCCTCGACCCTATCCTAGTCAGTATGTACTTGACCTCTCAGGCCCAATATAATATACCACAGTGGGTCCTTGACCCTGTCTCAGTCAATATAGACTTGGCCTTTCAGGCCCACTCAGCTAGAACAGGGAATTCCACTCTAGATAATCTCTCAAGGTACACATCTAGTACGGGCTCATTATATGCTATACAGCTAGAGCTACGGCTGAGTGTATGTTTCCAACATGATATAGGGGTCACCTAGCTCTATAGGTTCCCTAATGCTCTACAGATCGGCACAAGGCCCCAAACATGGCTTTTAGCCCTATTGTACAATTATAATCTCATTAACAGTCATACAACACAGTATTCTATTAGCCGGGAAGGACCAAGTCCAAGTCCCCAATCACAATGTCACCACGCTCGTCACAAGACGCGTGTCTCATCTCAACATAGCATTGTGAAGTGCTAGCACGGGGTTTCAAACCCTCAGTACATTGTTTACTACTACCACTCACCTAGAACCGGTGGAAGCTTCAATCCGCCTCGCGCTTGCCTCGCAAACCAATCTCCTCGGATGCCAAATCTGCTCAAAATCAACGATAATACATCAATATATGCTCAATTCACGTAACCCATATGAAATAACCCAAATTGTATCAAAACCCACAAAGTTGTCAAAACCCGACTTTTGGTGTGCTTCTCGAAAAATTATAAAAGTTACATATTCGGAACCCTCGTCTCAATACGAGTCTAGGCATATCAAATTTACCAAATTCGGACTCCATTTGCCCACTCAAATCGGCAATTTACCAAAACCCTGGCTTAGACTAAATTCCCCCACAATTTGATCCAATTTCCGTGAATTAAAGGAGGATTTCATGATACAAACGCGTAAAGGAACCATAAAACTCACCTCCGTTGATAACCCGATGATCTCCCAGCAATATCTCACCCAAATCGCCCAATTCGCCTCCAAGAACCGAGCCCCAAATGTTTTGTAACTTATGAAATTTTAACCCTTCTGTTATTTTTAACACAGGCGCGATTTCCGCTTCTGCGGACAAAAATCCGCCTCTGCGAGGCCGCCTCTGCGACCAAATGGTCGCTTCTGTGAAGACACACCTAGCCACCCAGTTCCGCTTCTGCGGCCCAGGTCTCGCTCCTGCGAACAAGCTTCCGCACCAGTGGTTCTCCCCAATCGCCTGCCTTTCCGCTTCTGCGACAAAGGACTCGCAGAAGCGAGTCCGCTCCTGCGACGAGTCATCCGCTTCTGCGGAACCTCTTGGCCAAGCCCCCCTTTTGCATCTGCGGTCCAAATTCCTCTCTTGCGGTCCCGCTCCTGCGGTTCTCAATCCGCAGGAGCGGAAATGCTGTTGCAATTCATGACAGCAGCTCCCAAACTCCAATTTCCTCCCGTTTTAACCTCCCAAAACCACCCCGGGACCCCAACGAAACCCACCAACAAACTCCAAAACACGATACAAACTTGTTCCAAGTATAAAAACACCATCCTAAACATCAAAAATCACCAATTACACACGGATTCAAGCCTAAGCTTCTTCAAAACTTCCGAAACCGACATTCGATCAAAAACCCGACCAAACGACCTCCAAATGACCTGAAATTTTGCAGGCACATCCAACACCTAACGGAGCTACTGCAACTATCAAAATTCCATTTTGACTCCCGGATCAAAATCTCACCTATCGATCGGATATCGTCAAAATTAAACTTAGCCAATTCAAGCCTATTTCTACACCGGACCTCCAAATTCAATTCCGATCGCTCTCCTAGCTCACAAATGACCTCCCGGAGCTAACCGAATCATCAGAATTTGATTCCGAGCTCTCTAACACTCAGATCAACATCCAGCTGACTTTTCTCAACTATTCCTTCTTCTAAGAGACTATTTGTCTCAATTTCAACCAAACTCAACCCGGATTGACTCAAACTTACCCAACATGCATAGTACGACATTAACAAGCGGATAACGGGGGTAACAGGGTAATAACTCACATGATGACGTGCCGGGTCATCACATTCTCCCCAACTTAAGAAAACGCTTGTCCTCGAGCGGGTCAAGAAACATACCTGAAGTCTCAAACAAGTGAGGATATCGGCTCCGCATCTCCTGCTCAACCTCCCAAGTAGCCTCCTCCACGGGTCGACCTCTCCACTGAACCTTAACTGATGCAATCTCCTTCGACCTCAATTTTCTTACCCGGCGACCCAAAATAGCAATAGGCTCCACATCATATGATAGATCACCATCAAGCTGAATGGTACTGAAGTCTAATACATGAGACGGATCCCCGATGTACTTCCCGAGCATAGACACATGGAATACTGGATGAACGTTGGATAAGCTGGGTGGCAAGGACAACTCATATGCCACCTCTCCAACCCTCCCGAGTATCTCAAAAGGACCAATGTACCTGGGACTCAGCTTCCCTTTCTTCCCAAACCTCATGACACCCTTCATGGGTGAAACCTTCAACAACACCCTATCACCAACCATGAAAGACAACTCTCGAACTCTACGGTCTGCATAACTCTTCTGGCGAGACTGAGCTGTGCGAAGCCTCTCCTGGATCAACTTTGCTCTATCCAGAGCATCCTGAACTAACTTAGTCCCTATCAATCTATTCTCACCAGGCTCAAACCATCCGACGGGAGATCTACACCGTTTGCTATACAGTGCATCGTACGGGGCCATCTGAATACTCGACTGGTAACTGTTGTTGTAGGCAAACTCAGCGAGTGGCAAGAACTCATCCCATGAACCACCAAAGTCAATCACACATGCCCGCAACATATCCTCCAGGATCTGAATAGTGCGCTCCGACTGCCCGTCTGTCTGGGGGTGAAATGCGGTGCTCAACTCAACCCGCATACCCATATCTCGCTGAAATGCTCTCCAAAACTGAGAAGTGAACTGAGTGCCTCGGTCAGATATAATAGACACTGGGACCCCATGCAACCTGACAATCTCCTGAATAAAGATCGCTGCCAACCGCTCCGATGAGTAAGTAGTACTAACTGGGATGAAATGTGCGGACTTGGTCAGCCGATCGACAATCACCCATACAGAATCAAACTTCCTCGCTGTCCGAGGGAGTCCAGTAACAAAATCCATGGTGATCCTCTCCCGTTTCCACTCGGGAATAACCATGCGCTGAAGAACACTGCCCGGTCTCTGATGCTCATACTTGACCTGCTAGCAATTGAGGCACTTAGCTACATGCCTAACAATATTCATCTTCATTCTGCTCCACCAGTAGTGCTTTCTCAAGTCTTGGTACATCTTTGCGTCACCTGGGTGAATAGAGTACCGTGAACTGTGTGCCTCCTCAAGTATCAACTCCCGCAAACCATCAAAATTGGGCACGCATATACGACTCTGTATCCTCAGAACACCATCACTGTCGATAGTCACATCTCTAGCATCATTATGCTGCACTCTGTCCTTAAGGACAAGCAAATGTGGGTCATCATACTGTAGCTCCCTGATGCGATCATACAAGGAAGATCGAGAAACAACACAAGCCAACACTCGACTCGGCTCCGAAATATCTAATCTTACTAGCCGATTGGCTAGGGCCTTAACATCATAAGAAAATGGCCTCTCCCCAACTGGGATGAAAGCTAGGCTGCCCATACTAACCGCCTTCCGACTCAAGGCATCGGCCACCACATTGGCCTTTCCCGGATGATACAAAATAGTGATGTCATAATCCTTAAGCAACTCCAACCACCTCCGCTGTCTCAAATTAAGGTCCTTCCGTCTGAATAAGTGCTGAAGGCTGCGATGATCCGTGAACACCTCACATGAGACACCATACAGGTAATGCCTCCAAATCTTCAAGGCATGAACTATGGCTGCTAGCTCCAAATCATGAACAGGGTAGTTCTTCTCGTGGGGCTTCAACTGACGAGAAGCATAAGCAATGACCCTACCCTCCTGCATCAACACACAACCAATGCCAACTCCTGAGGCATCACAATACACAATATAAGGATCTGAAGCTGACGGCAGAATCAAAACTGGTGCTGTGGTCAGTGCTGTCTTGAGCTTCTGAAAGCTCTCCTCGCACTCCTCGGACCATAAGAAAGAAACACCCTTCTGAGTCAATTTAGTCAAGGGTGAAGCAATAGAAGAGAACCCCTGAACGAATCGGCGATAATACCCTGCCAATCCCAGAAAGCTACAGATCTCAGTAACTGAGGTCGGTCTTGGACAATTCTACACTGCCTCGACCTTCCTCGGATCTACCTGAATACCGTCACGGGACACCACGTGTCCTAAGAATGCCACAGACTCAAGCCAAAACTCACATTTGGAGAACTTGGCATACAGCTTCTCCTCTCTCAATCTCTGCAACACAATACTCAAGTGCTGAGCATGCTCCTCCTGGCTACGAGAGTAGACTAGTATGTCATCAATGAATACGATCACAAATGAATCAAGATAGGGCCTGAATACACTGTTCATCGGATGCATAAATGCTGCTGGGGCGTTAGTCAACCCAAAAGACATCACAAGGAACTCATAGTGACCATATCTGGTCCTGAATGCAGTCTTCATAATGTCGGACTCTCTAATCTTCAGCTGATGGTAGCCTGAACGAAGATCAATCTTCGAGAACACCCTAGCTCCCTGGAGCTGATCAAATAAATCATCAATACGAGGCAGAGGATACTTATTCTTCACTGTTACTTTGTTAGCTGCCTGTAGTCAATACACATCCTCATGGATCCATCCTTCTTCTTAACGAACAGGACCGGTGCACCCCACGGCGACACACTCGGCCGAATGAACCCCTTATCTAGGAGTTCCTGGAGCTGCTCCTTTAATTCCTTCAGCTCAGCTGGTGCCATCCGATATGGAGGAATAGAAATAGGCTGAGTGCCTGGCACCAAATCGATCCCAAAATCAATATCCCCGTCCGGCGGCATGCCCGGTAGGTCTAAGGGAAACACATTGTGAGCACGTGATTTTTACCCTATATATGAGTTATTCCCATAAAATTCAAAATAAATAATTTTTCCTTATTTTTTTTTTTACAATTTTTCGTATTAATTAGTTGCATGAAAATTCATATGAAAAAATACAAAAAATATGCATTTGCATTTAGGAATTTAATTTCATATTTTTTTTTAGTATTAATTTGTTTTAGAACAAAATGTAAAGAAAATAACAAAAATGGTCCATCTTGCATTTTTAGTTTAAATATGTTTTAGTTTGCATTTTTACTAATGGATAAGAAATAGATTTTAGTGTCAAGCATTTTAATAAAATTAGAAAAATAACTAAAAACAATTACAAAATAAATAGAATAAGTGGGCTATCTTAGTAAAAGACCTGAATTGGGCCATTTTTCCTTAAATTTTCCTGGCCCAAATACCCAAAACCCACCTAATTGAGCCCAACTCACTACTAAACCCTACCCATGTCCCCACCTATAAAATAGCTAGACCTAAAAAAAGAAAAAGAGGGCCTACAATCTGGAAGGGATACAGACGGCGCAACTATCAGGAGAGGGACCCCCATCTTCTTCTGGACAAAAAATCACACACGCACAAGCACTCTCCAACTCCAAAATCTCAGCCACTGAACAACGCGCACAGTCACCCCGTCATCCCTTCACTGCCCGAACAACCTCCAGAATATACAACCATTCAGCCACAAAATGCTCCCGAAATAGATCAAAAGTAACAGCCGAATTTTCTGCCGGAAACAGTTCCATGCAGCTGCATAATCACACCAAAAACGCCCTCGAGACAGCAGCTCAAACCGTTGCTGAATTCGCCTTGAAACGGTCCCAAAATAGCAGTGCACCAAAATATCAGTGAATAGTCCCGAAATTAGCTCGAAATCATTGTTAATCAACTCTCATTTCCGTCGTTTCAGCCCGTCAGTGAAAGCGAGGTTCGGCGGAGTTGTCATGTTCCGTTCGAGGCATCCGATTGTTGGTCCGGTCAGCAGTAGCTCAGTCTATTTATGTGAAGGTTTGTTTTTTTTAGATCTATTTATTTCAATTTTATTTTTGCTTGTTCTGTTACTATGTATATGAATAAATAGCTTTTTTGCTTTTTCTTGTTAAGTTTATAAAAAATAAAATACTTTCTCTTACTGTTTGTTTTGCTTTCATTTAGTTGACGAGTTTCATTATTAGTTTAGCTAGTAAATACCTACCTATGTGATTACACTATTTTTATCTTTAAAAATAATATGTTAAATATTATTTTTGGAGATTTGGTCATAAAGGATATGTGTTCCTTTTTTATTTTGTCAAATCTTAGATTCTTATACTGCATTAAGCGAATGGGATGAGGAAAATGTTTCTGGCTTATATGTGATTTTTTTTAAAAAACAATAGAGATAAAATTGTGCAGCTATAATTACACAAATCTTCAAGAATATATAAACTTATTATTGCGTTACTATTGTTTCTTTTCGACCAGTCATAATTTCAATGGGTGAATCATGTTCACAAGTACTTTTCTTTTTCTTTTAATTTTGATTTGCCCGACCGTGATTAAGAAATGAAGCCATTGATTCTTATGTACCATATTTGAGACTGAGTTGTGAGTAAAACACTTGTGAACACCTATAGTTTGCTTTAGTTGAGTACAATCCTTCGAAATTAGAATCGAGGTACGCCGTGCCAAATAAAAAAGATAATTGTATGGCCCTCGCTTTATCTAATTTTGAATTAATCCTTAGATTCTAAGGCGTGCCATTTAGAAAATTGCATGGCCCTCGCAAAGTACAAACGCAAAATTACTTTAGGCGCGTTAGTTAATAATAATACCTTCCTAATCACGGGTGTGCATTTATGTGACCCAAATCTCACTCTCGGCGAAACTGAAATACATTAAAGTCATAGGCGTACTGGTTGCGGTGTGGCTCGAAATGTGTTTTCGTGACGTCGCAATTCCTCTAAAACGGATAAGCGAAACATTAAAAGCACATAGTTAAAATATGTAAAGAAATCACATAGAAACAAAAATTGCAGTTGAGCGACCGTGATAAAACCACGGAATTCGGGAGTGCCTAACACCTTCTCCCGGGTTAATAGAATTCCTTATTCAGGTTTCTAGTTTAGCAGACTGTAATGCAGAGTCATAAATTTCCGCGGTTCGAGATTAAAACGGTGACTTGGGACACCATTATTTTCCCAAGTGGCGACTCTAAACTAAATAAATAAATCCCGTTTCGATTGTCCTTTAATTGGAAAAACTCCCTTGCGCCCTCGCGGGTGCGGTAAAAAGGAGGTGTGACAGCTCTGGCGACTCTGCTGGGGACAAACCTCTGAACTTCGGTTTGGGGTCTAAGAATTCGAGCTCGGTTAAATTGTTGTTTTGTCTATATCTGATTTTATTACATGTTTAATTAATGTGCTACATGTCTACCGCTTTGATACTAGTTGCACTGTATATACGAACTGCTATATGTTTACCGCTTTGATATTGCGTGAACTGTATATAAAACTGTGCCGAAAACCCGTCTCTTCTTACCCCCGGGATGTGCTTACTGGTTGAGACTCCCCTTTCTGTTAGTGTCAATACCAAAATAAGAAAAGAGGCAGGATAAGTTACAAAGCCGGACGATCCCGCGGGTCCCCGTACGTAGCTCCCTCCTCAAATCCGAGTTGTCTGCTCGGGTACACGGTCTAGTACCATTGAAAACATCGGGATATTAAGCCTAGATTTAGGACGTTTATTTGCATCATATCTGACTTAGGGAACTCAACACAGGGGTTGGGTCCGTCTAGGACAGGTGACCCGAAAAATTAAAGACCGAGCATGTTATATGTTGCATTTATTTGTTCTAGATTATTATTGGCTAAATTCCTGAAAAACAAAAAGAGAGAAATTTTAGATATCGAAATATTGACGAATTGTTTGAGAAGAAAATTCGAAAAAATAGGTAGAACAATTTTGTTGAAATAATTGGTCAAATAATCCGACCGAACTACGCAGGTTTGATTCTCGCCATTAGGTGGGATACGTAGGCAACCCTCATAGGGTCCAACCACCCCTTTAAAAAAATCGGAAAAAAATGTGTGTTTAATTTTGTCAATAAAATCAAAGTGACGCTGTTTTTGAAAATAGCCGAATGTTCCGAAAGGACACCGGAAGGCTGTTTTTTGCAAAAATAGCCACTTTGAATCAGTTTTAATAATTTGCGGGCACGACCTTGAAATATTTCTTGTGGAAATGTTGCAAGGCCATAGCCGCAAAATCAAGTCCGGGTTCACACCCTTTTGCAAAAATAACCAAAAAATGTTAAATTTTTGATTTTGTTATAAATGAGTCGGACGATGCTATTCTTGCTCAAAATAGTTGAAAGGTTGTATCCGCAAAATTAAGTTTGAGTCATGACTCAACTTTTCAAAAAATAATCACTCTATCAAATAAGCCATTACATGGACGGTCCTTGCATAAATAGCCACTTTTGGCATTTGAACTTCTTCAGTCTTGTATTGGCCTGTGTCGGTGCTGAATGATGCCCCATAGGCCCCATGATTAAATTTTGAATTTATATCTTCTTGATAAAATTTTGCAAAAAAGAGCCACTTTGTCTGAATAAGCCATTATACGGCCAATTTATGAAAATATTCTTGAGTTGGTTTATGGTTATGCCGAACGATGCCCCATGAGCCACGGAAAAAAAAAATTAAGTTTATCTTTCTTAAATAAATTTTGCAAAAATAGTCATTTTGTCAATAAGCCATTAGGTGGCCAATTTTGTAGAAATAGTCATAATTGACACCAAAAATATTCTTTTTCTTGTAGAAATTTCCTACACAAGTTTGTAGTTGGAGTCGGCTTCTATAATTTTCCTTCAAAGAAAACAAAAAAAAAATCAAATAAATATCTCTTTACTTCTTGCATTAATTTGCAAGAACTACGCTCGGTCTGATTCATGCGGGGTCATGATACGTAGGCAATCTCCAAAAGATTCGACCACAACTGTATATGTATATATATAAAAAAAAAAGTAAAAAAAAAAAATATTTTTGATAAGGACTGACTGAGTCCATTCTAACATGTTTTGTCTTGAATTGAAAAGTAAGTAGAAGGTGGTTGGTTTGTGACAAGCGGACAACGCAAGATCCTCGAAAGATGGTACAGGAGGAAATAACCCAAAGATTGAAAAGCTTAGAACAGCGGTTGAAAAACACGCACGGGTTGGCGAGTCAAAAGAGTGTGGCTTTCAAAGATCTATGCTTGTTTCCCGATGTCCACTTGCCACCTGGTTTCAAGATTCCCAAATTTGAAAAGTACGATGGACATGGACACCCAATAGCCCACTTGAAAAGGTATTGCAATCAACTAAGGAGTCCGGGAAGAAATGAAGAATTGTTAATAGCTTACTTTGGGGAAAGCCTTATAGGAGTAGCCTCTGAATGGTTTTGGGATCAAGATGCATCTCGCTGGCACGTCTGGAACGACATGGCACAGGCTTTTGTCAAACAATTTCAATACAACATTGACATTGTCCCGGACCGCATATTCCTTTCAAATCTGAAGAAGAAATCAAGTGAAAGTTTCAGGGAATATGCCCTTAAATGGAGAGAGCAAGCGGCTCGTGCTGAGCCACCCATGGATGACCATGAGTTAATCACTGTCTTCCTTCAGGCTCAAGAGCCGGATTATTTTCAGAACATGATGTTTGCGGTTGGTCAATCCTTCTTGGATGTAGTCAAAATGGGAGAAATGGTAGAGAACGGTCTTAAGACAGGCAGAATTATAAGTCAAGCGGCTCTTAAGGCTGCAGCTCAGGCTGTCCAATTTGAATCTAGTGACACAAATGAGAGGGATGAAGAAGTCATGATGATATCAGGGTCAAGAAAAGGTTCAAGAAGAACACCTCGACGGTATGCGATGTCTCGACAGGTTTTCCATAACTCCCTTGAGCATTACTATCCACCTCCGAACCCACCATACTCAGTTGATCCACCCCAGTATGTTATTCAGCCATCAAATCATCCAAGAAAGCGAGCACGAGCATCACAAAATCTCTATCAGCCTCTGCAAAATCTCCAAATACCTTATAACCCACTTCCAAACCAAGGGCATAGAAGGGAACCGAAGTTGAAGGATAATTTCACACCAATAGGAGTGTCCTATGCAAGCTTATTTGAGAAGATAAAACAACAGGACATGATTGCACCCATCCCTCCAAATCATGTGGACCCACGTGCAAGGAGCTTTGACCCATCTAAAAGGTGTGAATATCATTCCCATGCCCAGGGGCACAACATGGAAAGTTGTCGGGATTTGAAAAGGGAAATAGAAAGGATGATCCAAGAAAGATTGATTGTGATTCATAACGGTGACACCCAGAATATCGCGCTGAATCCGTTACCTGCACCTGATGATACACACTTTCTCGCGGTGATGCCTAGTGACACGGAATATGAGAATCCACTCGGGAATTTGCCGACTGAAATGAGAGAAGGCCATAGTGGTTCTGATAATCAAATTCGTGGCTAAATGTCGGGCTTATCAATTGGAGAGTCATTTGTGGTGGCTTATTTTGTTGTCATTTCTATTTGTCCGAGTTCTTTCAGAATGGTAATCCGAATGTTGTTTTGTGGCTCAAACCTTTTATCCTTGTATTTTTCTTTTGATCATAGTGTCTCATATAAAGGGGTCTAGGTTCGTTCTAAGTATTGTACCCCAGTTTTGTTTTTTGGTTGTTCGAGTCGTTGTTTTATCGGTTAATGCAATGACCTATTTTATATTATTTCTAGACATTTTCTGTTATTTAGTCCTCTCCTTCCTATAGTTCTTTTTCTGCTAGCTCTAGTGACATGACGTGCGCGCATAGTTCTGGCCCGATCTTAAAAGTTAATCACAAAACCATTGGGAGGTGATCGAGATATTTAAATGAAGTAAGAACGGTTTGAGATTATTCGAAACCCGAGTCATGAGAAACTGGGGCAAGTAAAAGAAAATCGTTAAAGGCAAGCTGCCAAAATTGACATGGGGTCATCCATAATAATGAAAATGAGAGTGTTGCCCAACAGTGCTTTAAAGATATGACGAATATTAATTGTGTTGTTTACACTTGGCATGTTTTGAAGATTGGAATGACGAAGGCATTTTGTTCTGCTATCAAAACACTTTATCCATCGTCAACCCTTCGAGCCTTATTTTGATTTCTTTCATACCCCTCCTTCGGAATCGGTACCAAAATTAGAAACACAAATGGGAAAGATAAAGAAAGAAAAAGAGAAAAAGAAAACAACGAAAACAACCAAAAAGAAAAAAAAAAGAAAAAAAAAGAATGAAAAATGAAAAGGAAAAACTAGAAAAACAAGGAATTGGGAACTACGTTTGACCTGATTCCTCAAAGAGGATACGTAGGCGCTTCACAGCTCGGTCATAGTGTAAATAAAGAAGTAAAAATCCCCAAGCTAGAATCTGGGGCAAAAAATTGTGTTTATTATAAATAAATATAGGTCCGAAGGTTGTAATTTTGAACCCATTTTGTTTTATTTCGAGCCTTTAATACCATTTTTTATAGCCTTATCCAAATCCACATTACGGTCCAAAGAAAGACCTTTTGACCAATCTTCAAAAGAGGCCAAGTCAGGCAAATGAGAGAAGTCTTATCAGAACATAACACCCTGATTCCCATCAGAAAAGACTTTGATCTGCAACAAAAGAAATATGAGAGAATCTTGGCAGTAACACCACCAATCCCAGCAGAAAAGTAACACAAATGAGAGAGTCTTAGCGGTGAAAACCTTCACAGGCACCATGAGGCGAAGAAAGCTGAGAGAAAACCGAAATGAGAGAGGCTTGGTAGTGAAAACCCCTCGGGCACTACAAGTCGAACGAAGGTTGGAAATGAGATAGGAAAGCCCCAGGAGAAGATTACAAAAGGGGGTTTAACGACGGAGGATAGGATATATGTGCATGTCATGTCCATTAGAGTTGGTATCCACGTTTGATAGGGTTATTTTATAATTTTTCTTTTTAGAGAGTCATCCTCGTTTTTGTCTTTTATTCTGTTTCCTTTTATCTTTCTCCTTTCATAAAAATTCCCCAATAGAGTCTGTTTGTAAGAAATGACTTCAAAATTTTCCATCAGCTTTCCAATTATGCAAGACGGAATTTGATTGGTACACCCAAGTGGTATAAGTGAGGAGGGATTAAGCGCAAAGCCGGTGTCCAGAAGGATATTCCCCAACAATAGGAAATCGACAAAGGGGTGGATCGGTGTGAAAAAGGATATCTCAATGAAGGTTAATGACCTCGAGGCCAAGGCCAATGAGACTCAAAGGTCGGGAAATGCCCATTCCTTAGATATGCCGCCAAAGAAGGGAAGATATCCCCAGCAGAAAGGTATTTTCAGTGACAAGGGTGAACAAAGAAAATGGTTCACCAGTAAAACATGCAAGGTCTTCACGAAGGGTCACTATTATAGGAATTCGGGTGGTCGGTGGAAAACCACGTGGAAAGGTTCGCGAATAAAGAGTCGTCAAGGAAGGCGGGGAAGCAAGAAAGGAGAAAACTATCCCCAGCATGAATATCATCAAATGATAACATCCCCGGCAGGGTCTGACAATGAAACGCAGAGCAGGGAAAGAAGAGGAGAACCATCCCCAGCAGGAGCACCACAACCAGCCACCACATTTTAAAACTAACTAATTTGTTTTTGATTTGAAACAGGAAGAAGAGGGGTTGTTGTCAGAAAAGCATGCCACGAAGAAGATTCTCAAACTGGGGCAGAAAATTTTCTCCCGTTGCGAAAATTTTCTCGAAACCAAATACCTGGTTGGGGAAAGAAGCCAGATAACGCGAGGAAATGATCTTTGAACCCGGTTGTCCCCAGCAGCTTTGAAAGAAAGAAAACAACAAGCTGTGATAGAGGAAATTATGCCCCCAGCAGACAGGACAAAACGAGGAAGCTTGCGTTCAGAAAGGCAAGAGGCCGGTATCACCCCCAGCAGTTCTCAGAAAAATGAAACCCTGATTTTGAGATTTTCCCGGCAGCATTATATCCTATAAATTTTTAAATGGAGCTAAGCACGAGCCCCGAAGGAGTTTTGGAAAGAGGAAGAAGGAAAAGGGATCCCCAGACAGGGTAATCCCCAGCTGATGACATTTCAATCCCCAGCGATTTCGGGAGATAGGTTTTGAAGGAAGTAGAAAAGGAGGAAATAAAGAAGATTTCCCCAGTAGCATTATCCCCAGCAGGTAAGTAATCAATTCAAAGATGTCCCCAGCAGTCAAGAGAAAATAACATGACCCGGGAGGAAAGCAATTCCGAAACAAGGTAATTCAGAAGAAAGGATGGCCCAAGAGACGATGCAGGAAGAAGAAAATGGTACAAGAAACAAAGGAAGGCGATAAGGATGGGATGAAATTAGTGAGTCGTAGTTGAAGTCAGGGAGCCCGCCTGAAGAATGAAGTGGCGATTTATTTTGAAGTTGTGGTTGAAGTCAGGGAGCCCGCCTGGAGAATGGAGTGGCGATTTTATTTTGAAGTAATAGTTGAAGTCAGGGAGCCCGCCTGAAGAATGGAGTGGCGATTTATTTTTAAGTTGTAGTTGAAGTCAGGGAGCCCGCCTGAAGAATGGAGTGGCGATTTATTTTGAAGTTGTAGTTGAAGTCAGGGAGCCCGCCTGAAGAATGGAGTGGCGATTTATTTTGAAGTTATAGTTGAAGTCAAGGAGCCCGCCTGAAGAATGGAGTGGCAATTTATTTTGAAGTTGTAGCTGAAGTCAGGGAGCCCGCCTGAAGAACGGAGTGGCGATTTATTTTGAGTTGAAGTCAGGGAGCCCGCCTGAAGAATGGAGTGGCGATTTATTTTGAAGTGGTAGTTGAAGTCAGGGAGCCCGCCTGAAGAATGGAGTGGCGATTTAGTTTTGAAGTTATAGTTGAAGTCAGGGAGCCCGCCTGAAGAATGGAGTGGCGATTTATTTTGAAGTTGTAGCTGAAGTCAGGGAGCCCGCCTGAAGAACGGAGTGGCGATTTATTTTGAGTTATAGTTGAAGTCAGGGAGCCCGCCTGAAGAATGGAGTGGCGATTTATTTTGAAGTGGTAGTTGAAGTCAGGGAGCCCGCCTGAAGAATGGAGTGGCGATTTAGTTTTGAGTTGTAGTTGAAGTCAGGGAGCCCGCCTGAAGAATGGAGTGGCGATTTAGTTTTTGAAGTTATAGTTAAAGATAATTTAATAGGAATTAAAAAAAAAAAGAGACGATTAGAGGTTTTAGATGAAAGGAACAAGAAGAATGAAGCAACAATTGGAAGATTTTAAGTAAGGCAACAATTTAGACCTAGTCTAAGGAATTATCTCCTAGCGTCAAAATCTTAGTCTGATGAATCTTTCTCCTAAGATATCAAAATCTCAGTCCGATGAATCTTTCTCCTGAGATCGCAACAATTTAGACCTAGTCGGAGGAATTATCTCCTAGCGTCAAAATCTTAGTCTGATGAATCTTTCTCCTAAGATATCAAAATCTTAGTCTGATGAATCGTTCTCCTAAGATCACAATGATTTAGACCTAGTCTGATGAATTATCTCCTAGCGTCAAAGTCTTAGTCTGATGAATCTTTTTTCCTGAGATCACAACAATTTAGACCTAGTCTGAGGAATTATCTCCTAGCGTCAAAGTCTTAGTCTGATGAATCTTTCTCCTAAGATATCAAAATCTCAGTCCGATGAATCTTTATCCTGAGATGGTAATCATTCGATCTATATATTTCAAGTTTTGGTAATCAGGTGCCCACTTGAAGAATGGAATGGCAATTTATATTCGAAGTTTGTTGTTGAAGTCAGATGCCCGCCTGAAGAATGGAATGGCGATTTATGATTAGAGTTTGTCGTTGAAGTCAGAAGCCCGCCGGAAAAGCAGAACGGCGTCTCAGTTTCCAAGATTTGATAAGGATAGTGAACAATCGAAAGTGACAGAGTGTAACGGAAATCCCCAGCATGAATCAGAAGGAAGGCAACAAGGATCAAAAAAGATAGATTTAGATTTCGAAGGAGAATAGTTCGAAGATCACAAGTAAGGAAATTCACTTCGGAGTGCAATGCAAGTTAGAAGTAGCAGAAGCTCGCCTCAAGAATGTGATCCAACAGTGTGAGAGGAGCAAAAGAAGTTAGTCACAATAAAAAAAAAAAAAAAAAAAAAAAAGCGAATCCAAAGTGCAGTTGTGGAGGAAAGATGCGATCTGCTCAAGGCATGACCGAGGTCACAAGAGTTGCAAGCCTGGTCCAGATCCAGAAAGCTGAAGAAGATTGAACTAGTACCTACAACTAGCAAGTATCAAGGTTCAAATTTAGAGTCCGCATGAAGCACCAACCAATACTCAAAATCAAGCTTCAGAAGACTTATAGATATGAATTTTGTAACTAGTAGCTGATAGGCTTAGTTAGTCTTTTTCATGTTTTGATTTTGATGTAATAGCAGGACCACAGACCAGAACCTCGACGGAACGGAACCTCGACGAGATGGAACCTCGACTCGACTCTCAACTTCGATACTTCATCACTCCCGAACTACACTGACCTGATTCCTGTTTAGCCCAGGATATGAAGGCAACCTCTGAAGGAGGGTGCGGTCAAAGCTTTTCAAAATGCTTCACAACGGAATACTCGAACGGGTAAAAATCGTTCATAGTTGCTCACTTATCTTTGCACGGAAACTCTTCGTGTTCCCGAGCAAAGAGAGGCAGCTGTGAGCACGTGATTTTTACCCTATATATGAGTTATTCCCATAAAATTCAAAATAAATAATTTTTCCTTATTTTTTTTTTTTTACAATTTTTCTTATTAATTAGTTGCATGAAAATTCATATGAAAAAATACAAAAAATATGCATTTGCATTTAGGAATTTAATTTCATATTTTTTTTTAGTATTAATTTGTTTTAGAACAAAATGTAAAGAAAATAACAAAAATGGTCCATCTTGCATTTTTAGTTTAAATATGTTTTAGTTTGCATTTTTACTAATGGATAAGAAATAGATTTTAGTGTCAAGCATTTTAATAAAATTAGAAAAATAACTAAAAACAATTACAAAATAAATAGAATAAGTGGGCTATCTTAGTAAAAGACCTGAATTGGGCCATTTTTCCTTAAATTTTCCTGGCCCAAATACCCAAAACCCACCTAATTGAGCCCAACTCACTACTAAACCCTACCCATGTCCCCACCTATAAAATAGCTAGACCTAAAAAAAGAAAAAGAGGGCCTACAATCTGGAAGGGATACAGACGGCGCAGCTATCAGGAGAGGGACCCCCATCTTCTTCTGGACAAAAAATCACACACGTACAAGCACTCTCCAACTCCAAAATCTCAGCCACTGAACAACGCGCACAGTCACCCCATCATCCCTTCACTGTCCGAACAACCTCCAGAATATACAACCATTCAGCCACAAAATGCTCCCGAAATAGATCAAAAGTAACAGCCGAATTTTCTGCCGGAAACAGTTCCATGCAGCTGCATAATCACACCAAAAACGCCCTCGAGACAGCAGCTCAAACCGTTGCTGAATTCGCCTTGAAACGGTCCCAAAACAGCAGTGCACCAAAATATCAGTGAATAGTCCCGAAATTAGCTCGAAATCATTGTTAATCAACTCTCATTTCCGTCGTTTCAGCCCGTCAGTGAAAGCGAGGTTCGGCGGAGTTGTCATGTTCCGTTCGAGGCATCCGATTGTTGGTCCGGTCAGCAGTAGCTCAGTCTATTTATGTGAAGGTTTGTTTTTTTTAGATCTATTTATTTCAATTTTATTTTTGCTTGTTCTGTTACTATGTATATGAATAAATAGCTTTTTTGCTTTTTCTTGTTAAGTTTATAAAAAATAAAATACTTTCTCTTACTGTTTGTTTTGCTTTCATTTAGTTAACGAGTTTCATTATTAGTTTAGCTAGTAAATACCTACCTATGTGATTACACTATTTTTATCTTTAAAAATAATATGTTAAATATTATTTTTGGAGATTTGGTCATAAAGGATATGTGTTCCTTTTTTATTTTGTCAAATCTTAGATTCTTATACTGCATTAAGCGAATGGGATGAGGAAAATGTTTCTGGCTTATATGTGATTTTTTTTAAAAAATAATAGAGATAAAATTGTGCAGCTATAATTACACAAATCTTCAAAAATATATAAACTTATTATTGCGTTACTATTGTTTCTTTTCGACCAGTCATAATTTCAATGGGTGAATCATGTTCACAAGTACTTTTCTTTTTCTTTTAATTTTGATTTGCCCGACCGTGATTAAGAAATGAAGCCATTGATTCTTATGTACCATATTTGAGACTGAGTTGTGAGTAAAACACTTGTGAACACCTATAGTTTGCTTTAGTTGAGTACAATCCTTCGAAATTAGAATCGAGGTACGCCGTGCCAAATAAAAAAGATAATTGTATGGCCCTCGCTTTATCTAATTTTGAATTAATCCTTAGATTCTAAGGCGTGCCATTTAGCAAATTGCAAGGCCCTCGCAAAGTACAAACGCAAAATTACTTTAGGCGCGTTAGTTAATAATAATACCTTCCTAATCACGGGTGTGCATTTATGTGACCCAAATCTCACTCTCGGCGAAACTGAAATACATTAAAGTCATAGGCGTACTGGTTGCGGTGTGGCTCGAAATGTGTTTTCGTGACGTCGCAATTCCTCTAAAACGGATAAGCGGAACATTAAAAGCACATAGTTAAAATATGTAAAGAAATCACATAGAAACAAAAATTGCAGTTGAGCGACCGTGATAAAACCACGGAATTCGGGAGTGCCTAACACCTTCTCCCGGGTTAATAGAATTCCTTATCCAGGTTTCTAGTTTCGCAGACTGTAATGCAGAGTCATAAATTTCCTCGGTTCGGGATTAAAACGGTGACTTGGGACACCATTATTTTCCCAAGTGGTGACTCTGAACTAAATAAATAAATCTCGTTTCGATTGTCCTTTAATTGGAAAAACTCCCTTGCGCCCTCGCGGGTGCGAAAAAAGGAGGTGTGACACACATCAGGAAAGTCTCGCACAATGGGAACTGAATCAATACTGGGAGTCTAGGCTTCGACCTCCCGCACAAATGCTAAATAAGAGAGACATCCCTTCCCAACCATTCGTTGGGCCTTGAGGAAAGATATTACCCTCTGCTAGGTACATACTCAGTCGTGCCTCGCCACTCGATCCTCTGAATGCCCGGCATAGCCAAAGTGACTGTCTTAGCATGACAGTCCAGAATAGCATGACATGGAGATAGCCGGTCCATGCCCAATATAACATCAAAATCAATCATGCTGAGAAGCAACAGGTCTACTCGGGTCTCCAGACCTCCAATAGTGACCAAACAGGACCGGTATACGTGGTCCACAACAATAGTATCCCTTACCGGGGTATACACATGCACTGGCAGCTCAAGACACCCTCGGGTCGTGCCCAAATGGGGAGCAAAATAAGTAGACACACAAGAATAAGTAGAACCAGGATCGAACAACACGGAGGCATCTCTGTGGCAGACTGAAATAATACCTGTGATAACTGCATCAGAAGCAACGACCTCAGATCAGCCCTGGAGAGCATAGCATCTAGCATGTCCGTCTGATCGGCCTCCCCCTAGAGGGCGACCTCTAGCTGACTAACCCTCACCCCTAGCTGGCGGGGCGGGTGCTGAAGTAGAAGGACCAGATGACGAGGGCTGCCCCCTCTGCTGATAAGATCTGGAAATAAGACGGGGACACTCCCTACGGTGGTGCCCAAACTCTCCGCACTCGTAGCAACTCCCCGGTGCTGAAGCGGACATTTGACCGCCTGGGCGAGTCCGCAGGAGCGGACTCTGGAGCGCAGAAGCGGATGTGTCACGCCCCAAATCGAGGAACATGACCGGCGCCTGACCGGGTTGCCCCAGTCAAGCGGACCTGGGTGCCTTTCATTCCCACGCGTTACCCCTGTGTTGACCGTTTCTCATTAACCAAATATATTACTAATCATAATTGATTTCACATTAAACAAATAAAACGATACGAGTGATTCATTAACTAGATTTCAATTTTTACAACGCCCGACATAACACAATATATACATAAGACTGGAGTCCCACAGTTTACATGTCTACAGAGCCTCTAGGATACAAAAGGGAAATACAATACTTGCCGGTAACAAGGCTCCGGCTATACCTTACAAAACCAAAATGAAATCTAAACCGAGTGGCATGAACCACACAAGGCCCCGAGGAAGAAAGGGGCTCACCAAAAAGGGCAGTGGAAGGAGAAAGATACTATTGCCGATGAGCTGAAGTGCCTGCTACTGATCCACCTACAATCATGACATGAATGTAGCGCCCCCGGCAAAAGGGACGTCAGTACACTTGAATTGTATTGGTATGTATGGACAAACTTTGTCCCAAGTAAACTCAAGCCATTAAATTACATTAAAACTAATCAAGCCAACCAACCATGTTTTCCACTTTTTACTCATTTCAGATAAGCCTCAACACAAGCACATTCAAGGTCAACAAATGGAACAACGACCAATCAACAACATAAATTGCAAGTAGTCAAACATAGGAGCAATCAGTGCTCCCCAGGTTGCAAACTCTCCTGCTGTCTCCTTTCACAATTTCACATTATTGATTTTAGTATCAATTTTCAATAGCGATTTCGATCGCTTTCCATCCTTATTGCCCCTGACCACCCTTATTACCTCGGCCACCCTTATCACCCCAACCCACACCTTATTTCACCACGTTGCGGCGCGCAACACGACCCCGCCTTACAGTTGAAAACACAACAATTTCAAACAGCAAATAAGGTACTACACACAATTTCAACAAGTTCAAATAAGCAACTTACACATTGGTTCATGTTCTCAATTTCTTCTCAATTCAATATCACAACCATGTTACAAGTATTCCAAAATCGAAAATGCCCACATAATCATGTTCAACAATTCACCACAATTAAGGTGTTTCAAAGTCTTTCCACAATAAGCCAAATATGCCATCACAATGGTTGTTCCCAATTCTTTACCAACCTTGATTACCTTTTTATCTTTCAATTCATATTTTATACCATACCACATGTAGTTCAATCATCAATTGTATACCCAACAATGATATCGAAAAATCACATAAAATCTCTCAAATTAACACATGCCAAACAATTTCACACATATGGGCGATTTTACAAGAATCAAAATTAGCCATACATACCTGGTGATGATTTTTCCTCCTACTTTATGCTTACCCAAGATATCCTACTCTTTCCAACCTTGTTCTTGAAGACTCTTACTTCTACTCACTTCTTTTTACTAGAAATCAAGTTCAATAATCATGCATGAGTGTAAAAATTTTTATCTTCAAAAGCTATTATATGCAAACCTCTCTTTACCCAATTAAAACTGAAAATCAAAGAAAATAGTTAGGGTTTTTACCTTGAAAAGATTGGGGAAGTTGAATCCTTGCCCTAGGATCCCTTGGAATTAAATGGTTGGAACAATCTTTGAAGATGAAAGATTTCTCTCTCTAAAAACCCTCTCTTCTCTCTCTAATTTTTGGTAAGATAATATGATAAAATGAAGAAGAAGTGTGTTATATTAAAGAAGAGATCGGGTCAAAATATTACAAAAATCCGGGCCGAGGTCGAATATGCGGTCACTATGCGACCGCAGAATCCACATGCGGTCCGCAAAGTGACCGCAAAAATGGCCTCAAAGTTATGCAGGTTCTGTTAAGGAATGCGGTCACTATGCGGACCGCATGTTGATTCTGCGGTCGCAAAAGTGCACCGCGGATTTGACATGCGATCGCATATCGACCGCACTTTTGACACGATTTTGGGCAACTCTCTGGAACGATTTGCGGTCAGAATGCGGTCCGCATGTCAGGTTTGCGGTCGCATTCTTGACCGCATATTTGACATTTTTCCGGAAAAATTATTTCTCTATATTTTCGAAGCTTAAATCACTACCAAGGGTCCGAACCGCGGCTCGCAAGCTCGCCGCGAAGAATTCTACGCATTCCTAACACATCATTCGGACCATGACACCACATATACTAGGTTTTATGCACAAAAATTTTACGGGGCCTTACAAGATGGGGCCTGTGAAGAACTTTGAGCTGGCATGGCACTGAGAGATGGCTGGCTCTGGTGCGAACCCTGATAACCCTGTCTAGAAGACCATCTGCGACGATCGGAGCGACTCGACTGCGAAGATCTGAAGGAACGACCTCGGCTCTACTGACTCTGGCCTCTAGTCTGAGTGCCACTGGAACTAGCCGCTCCTCGAGGCCTCTTGGCCTCCCTCTCATCCCGCTCCCTGCGACGATCTGTCTCTATGTCGCGAGCAATATCCACAGGCATCCTCAAATGTACGACTCAAAACCTTCTCCCGAGTCATCAGAATATGAATGGGATAAATGAGGCCATCCACGGAGCGCCCAATCCTCTCTCTGTCGGAATGAACCAACCATGGTGCATATCTGGATAACTCTGTAAACCTGATCTCATACTCTGACACTGACATGTCCCCCTGACGGAGACCCTCAAATTGCCTATGCATCTCCTCTCTCTGAGATCGAGGCACCCATTTCTCCAAGAACATAGTGGAGAACTCTGGCCATGATAGTGGTGCTGCTCCGGCTGGCCTGCGACGCTCATAAGCCTCCCACCAAGCGAAGGCTGGCCCCTGAAACTGAAAGGTAGTGAAAGATACCCCACTAGACTCCAAGATCCTTGCCGTACGAAGCATCCGACGACACTTGTCCAGAAAACCTTGGGCATCCTCGCCCGGAGCACCAGTGAACACTGGAGGAGATAGCCTAGTGAACCTCTCGAGACGACACTGCTCATCGTCTGTCATAGCTGGGACCCTGTCCCCCTGAACGGGATCTGCTGGCTGAACCGGAACCACATGCTGAACTGGAGGAGCCTCTGGTGTCTGTATGCCCTGCACTGCTGGTTCTGGAGTGCGTACTGTGGGGGTCTGATGACCACCCCCGATCCCTGATGCAGCTGCCACAGTAGTAACTGAAACCGCCTGTGCTAGGCCAGTGCAGACTGCTAGTATATGAGCCAAGGTCTCCTGTAGACCCGGAATGACAATGGGCATAGCTGGTGCCTGATCTGGTGTTGCTGGCTTCTCTGCAACTGGGGGCTGTGGGTCAGCTGGCACTGCCTCAGCTGCCCTAACTCCGCCACGGCCACGGCCGCGTCCTCGGCCTCTAGCAGGTGGTAGTGGTGGTCGTTCTCCACGTCCGGATGCTCGAGTTCTCCCCATCTGCGAGAGAATAGAATGTTAAAGTTCAGTTCAAGTCAAAAGTAATCGCACGACAAGAATTCCAAGAATTGAAACTTTTCCTAAAAGGTTTGCAGCCTTCCGAGGATAAGTACAGGCATCCCCGTACCGATCCACGAGACTCTACTAAACCGGCTCATGACTTGCGAGACCTGTTAACCTAAGCTCTGATACCAACTTGTTACGACCCAAACCCTGGTCGTGATGGCGCCCAACACAATGCTAGGGAAGCCCGACCCTATTATCTCTTAACCGACCATTTATTAATTCCAGTTAATCAAATTAAACTTAAACAGGAAGTGTTCATATCAAAATGATAAACGTAATAGTAGAAACATACAAAATACGGTCCCAACCAAATCGCGGTGTCACGAGACTGAGCCTCTACAGAATAACATCCTAATACAATCAAGTCTAGGCAAAAGAAATCAACAGGGTGATAAAGAAGGAGAAAACAGGCTCTGCGGACGCTGGCAGCTACCTCGAAATCTCCGCAAGAAGTAGATGAAAGCAGGCAGCAATAACAACTCAACCGCTCTCGGGCACCTGTGAATCTGCACAAAAAGTGCAGGGGAGTGGGGTGAGTATATTTCAACTCAGTGAGTAACAATAATAAATAATAACTGAAAGTAAGAACTCCTGTGCTATCACTTAGCAGTTCTAAGGCAACCCTCGCAGGTACGTCATCACTGTGGTAGTACTCTGATCTCCAATCCACATCTATCTCTACAAGATCCCGCACTGATCAAACCCTCACTCGCAACCCTACAGTGTACGGCCATCTTAATATATGAAGACACATACATATGTTTATAATGTATAAGTATTTAAGTAGGTAATAGGATATGAATAAATAAAATGTTGCGGCGTGCAGCCCGCTCCAATACATATACCGCTGCGGCGCGCAGCCCACTCCATTTAACGTCGACGATGCTCACTGGGGGTGTATACAGACTTCGGAAGGGCTCCCTAGGCCCAAGCACTATTATACTGTAGCGTGCAGTCCGATCCACACAAATATTACAGCGGCGTGCAGTCCGATCCAATATATATATATATGTATATATCTCTATACTGCTGCGGCGTGCAGCCCGATCCCATAATATACACCAGTGCTCACTGAGAATGTGTGTAGACTCAGACTCCGAAGGGGCTCCTACATCCCAAGCGCAATAATACTGCGGCGTGCAGTCCGTCCCACATGTATATTACATGTATATTACATGTACATTACTGCGGCGTGCAGTCCGATCGGATATATATACTGCTGCGGCATACAGCCCGATCCAATATAGGTATATATATACAATACCTCATAACGGGTCCTCGACCCTATCCCAGTCAGTATGTACTTGACCTCTCAGGCCCAATATAATATACCACAGTGGGTCCTTGACCCTGTCTCAGTTAATATAGACTTGGCCTTTCAGGCCCACTCAGCTAGAACAGGGAATTCCACTCTAGATAATCTCTCAAGGTACACATCTAGTACGGGCTCATTTTATGCTATACAGCTAGAGCTACGGCTGAGTGTATGTTTCCAACAAGATATAGGGGTTACCTAGCTCTATAGGTTCCCTAATGCTCTACAGATTGGCACAAGGCCCCAAACATGGCTTTTAGCCCTATTGTACAGTTATAATCTCATTAACAGTCATACAACACAGTATTCTATTGGCCGGGAAGGACCAAGTCCAAGTCCCCAATCACAATGTCTCCACGCTCGTCACAAGACGCGTGTCTCATCTCAACATAGCACTGTGAAGTGCTAGCACGGGGTTTCAAACCCTTAGTACATTGTTTACTACTACCACTCACCTCGAACCGGTGGAAGCTTCAATCCGCCTCGCGCTTGCCTCGCAAACCAATCTCCCCGGATGCCAAATCTGCTCAAAATCAACGATAATACATCAATATATACTCAATTCACGTAACCCATATGAAATAACCCAAATTGTATCAAAACCCACAAAGTTGTCAAAACCCGACTTTTGGTGCGCTTCTCGAAAAATTATAAAAGTTACATATTCGCAACCCTCGTCTCAATACGAATCTAGGCATATCAAATTTACCAAATTCGGACTCTATTTGCCCACTCAAATCGGCATTTTACCAAAACCCTGGCTTAGGCTAAATTCCCCTACAATTTGATCCAATTTCAATGAATTAAAGGAGGATTTCATGATAAAAACGCGTAAAGGAACCGTAAAACTCACCTCCGATGATAACCCGATGATCTCCCAGCAATATCTCGCCCAAATCGCCCAATTTGCCTCCAAGAACCGAGCCCTAAATGTTTTGCAACTTATGAAATTTTAACCCTTCTGTTATTTTTAACACAGGCCCGATTTCCGCTTCTGCGGACAAAAATCCGCCTCTGCGACCAAATGGTCGCTACTGCGAAAACACACCTAGCTGCCCAGTTCCGCTTCTACGGCCCAAGTCTCGCTCCTGCGAACAAGCCTCCGCACCAGCGGTTCTCCCCAGTCGCCCGCCCTTCCGCTTCTGCTTCCTAACACTCGCAGAAGCGAGTCCGCTCGTGCGACTCGTCATCCGCTCCTGCGGAACCTCCTGGCCAAACCTCCTTTCACTTATGCGATGAAATCTCCACTTTTGCGGTCCCGCTCCTGCGGTTCCCCATCCGCGGGAGCGAAAATGCTGCTGCAATTCATGACAGCAGCTCCCAAACTCCAATTTCCTCCCGTTTTAACCTCTCGAAACCACCCAGGGTCCCCCGTGACCCCAACGAAACCCACCAACAAACTCCAAAACACGATACAAACTTGTTCCAAGCATAAAAACACCATCCTAAACATCAAAAATCACCAATTACACACGGATTAAAGCCTAAGTTTCTTCAAAACTTCCGAAACCGACATTCGATCAAAAACCCAACCAAACGACCTCCGAATGACCTGAAATTTTGCAGGCACATCCAAAATCACCTAACAGAGCTACTGCAACTGTCGAAATTCCATTTCGACTCCCTGATCAAAATCTTACCAATCGATCGAATATCGCCAAAATTCAACTTAGCCAATTCAAGCCTATTTCTACACCGGACCTCCAAATTCAATTCCGATCACTCTCCTAGCTCACAAATGACCTCCCGGAGCTGACCGAATCATTAGAATTCTATTTCGAGCTCTCTAACACTCAGATCAACATCCAGCTGACTTTTCTCAACTATTCCTTCTTCTAAGAGACTATTTGTCTCAATTTCAACCAAACTCAACCCGGATTGACTCAAACTTACCCAACATGCATATTACGACATTAACAAGCGGATAACGGGGGTAATGAGGTAATAACTCACATGATGACGGGCCGGGTCATCACACATAGAGTGCTAGACCGTGTACCCGAGTGGACAACTCCAATCGAGGAGGGGGCTACGTACCGGTGACCCACGGGGTCATTCGCCTTTATAACGTATCTGGCCTCTGTTTCTTATTTTGGGTATAACTTAACAAAAAGGGGAGTCTCAACCAGTAAGCACATCCCCGGAGGTAAATAAGAGAAGGGTTTTTCGGCACAATTTATATATACAATCCACATAATATCAAAGTGATAAAACACGTAGCATGTTGGTCAAAGCATGTAACAAAGTCAAATAATACCGAGAACGACAATTCAAACAAGCTCGAATTCTTAAACCCTGAACCGAAGTTCTGGGTTGCTTATCGCCAGCAGAGTCGCCAGAGCCATCACACCTCCCTCTTTTACTACCTTTTATTAATTCCCCGATCAAGAGAATAAGGTATACCTCGATATTATGCATACCCCGGGAAGGATATAATAACAACGAGGATGGAGTTTTTCCAAATAAAGGACAATCAGTTTGGGATTTTATTTATAGTTTCAGAGTCTCCACTTGGGAAAATAATGGTGTCCCAAGTCACCAATTAATCCCGAATCCGAGGAAGTTGACTCTGTTTTTATCAGTCTGCGCAACGAGAAATCCGAACAAGGAATTCTGTTAACCCGAGAGAAGGTGTTAGGCACTCCCGGATTCCGTGGTTTTAGCACGGTCGGTCTACTGTCATTCTTGGTTTTATATGATTTATTGCATGCCTTTTAACAATATGTATGTGTTTCGACTTGAATATTTTACGAATTGCGACGTCGCGAAAACGTATTTCGAGTCACACCGCAACCAATACGCCTGTGACCTTTAACATGTTTCGGCTTCGTCGGGAGTTTCAAATGTGCACTCGTATTAGGGAAGGTATATTTTTAAAGTCGTGCCTAAATCGTCTATCGGCTTTCTTAATCTTTTGGAAAGGTTGTGAAATTATCTAGCAACCTTCCCGAGTCTAATATATAACTTATTCATTTATTTGAGGGCCCCGCTGTTTTGTTTTTAATGCAAGGCTCATCCCATTAAATTTTACAGTCCAATCCTATATGTATATATTATGTTTTCTATTTTTTTTTTGTTTTCCCTAGTTCATTATTTTCAGAATTAAAGTCCGGGCTTTATTCTTATATTACACGGGCCTGGACTTTGGGCCTATATTTGATATGTATCAATTTACGTTCCTGGGTACTGAAGACCCAGAAACATGCTGAAACATATTTAGCAGAAGCCCAATAACACATTTATATAATTCTAGGCCTTCGCAACTTATTAGGCCCAGATCAGATATAATCAGAAAAGAGTAATAGAAATCGGAACTCATTGTGTACATGGAGGATCAATATTCAGAAGATAATAGGAACTTAAACTATTTTATTCAATGAGAAGAAATGAAATACAGAATTATAATAATAAGTTCAAACTTTAACTATCCAGTGTGAATGAAATCTAATTAACGGGTAGTTTCCGTTCTTATATTTAACAGCTATTTAAAAACTACTAAAGCTAATTACTTAGTATCCAAAGCTATCAGTATTATTATTTGATAACATGCTAAACTCAATTACTTGCAGATTTCAGAGAACTAACTGAATTATTAAACATTTAAAATATATTAACTATGTGATATGCGACTTCATATTAGAATATCATTTAAATGCAGTAATTCATTTGTTACTAACACTGTTCATATCAAACTAATTATTACCGGATAAAGATAACTACTGCATGTTAATGTCGTTAATTATCTACTTATATGCAGGTTTATTTTTATATCAGATTAATTGTTAAACTATTCTAACTAACTAGGCAATTACGATTATTACTACTATACTAGTCTACTTACTACACTATTACATTGTTCCATCCTTGTCCGTATGTCGTATGAGTCAATTATACAATACTTCCTACCAAATTACAATTTTAACTAAATCATAATCTAACTACGAAAAACCAGACTCAGATAACATTAATAGAAATTGTAGAAAATTCAAATTGTTTATTTCGTCAATTTCAATTCCAACTGCAATTATATGAGGTTCAAGCTGTGTACCTGATTCAACAACAGAAATCAATGAGTCTAAGGGAGATGAATGAATGAAATAAGCAGGTAGATCACAGCGAGTAATGCAACAGCAATGGAGTAGAACGAATCACAGCAACACGAATGAATTCAGCGATCAAATATGAATCCCAGAACCAGCAAAGCAATATCCAGCAGAAGACCTATAGAAAAACTAGTAAACAGCAAGAGTTTTTCTACAGAGCTTCAGAATATAGCTTCGTCTAACCCAGGCAAATTACTCTATGTATCTATATTTAGTGTGTCTCTGAATTTTTGTTCAAAAATCCAGCCCTTAATCAGGCTCTATCTAGGTCTATTTATAGGTAAAGTTGGTGAAATTTTTGGGGGAAAAATTTGAAAAGTTATTTCTAATTCCCTCCCCCCGTAATTCTTTTATTTGCTACACTTTAATACCCATTTCTGATTCAAATTTGTCTTCCATCATGTGTTGGAGGGTTCTATTTGATTCTATTTGAGGTGTATTACTAGTATACCATCACTTGCTAAGGTTATTCACTGATTTGCCTTTTATTTGGGTCTATTATACTCTTTATTTTGTGCAATATTGTAGAAATACTAGGCCTAAATGTCTTAAATGTCCTTATAGGCTCTATTAAATCCACAATTATGTCATTTTCAATTCCTATTATACCCTCAATGGCAACTGTTATTTTCCCGACCTTATTCAGGTTTGGGTGTTCTGTTTTAACTTTTATTTAATTTCTTGCCACTTGTTATATCAATATTTAAGACTTAGCCAGATTAGATCTTCAATTTCATTTCAATTTTAACCTCTTTTCTTTTCATTTTCTTTATTATAGCTAGTTTACAGGACTTGTCTGTTTATTTATTAAAACTAGTTTAAGACTTATAATTCTAGCCATTTAGGCTTTTATTGTCTACTACTAAAAAGTTAAACTAATTTTAGAATTAAACACTTGGATTCAGTCTTAGAGTTTTACAGAGTTAGCCAGTTTTAACACTGGCCACTCTATTTATTTCAATTTTAGCCACTTTTTATGTTGTTTTCATTTTAAATCTAATTAAACTACTTTTTATGTTTCAAAACTAATCAATTAATTGTCTAACAGCTATAACCAATATCATCCTAAAGCATATTAGGCTTAATAGCAGTCTAATAACATGAAACTATTACAGATATAGCCTTTTCATATCAAATTGCACACATAGCCATAAAATCAAAATCATTTTCCATTTAACCAAAACTCATAGGGGAAATTTGAATATTGTTGAATTTCAATCAAATAACTTCATAATTCAGACTTCAAGCACAACATATCAATTTGACACAAGAGGTATAATCAGAATATCCTTCATGTTAAAGACTAACAGAAAAACCCTAAAGTACTCGAACAAACATAGTCAAGCATAATAGCTAGAATTAACAAAGACTAGTAGATCATGTTATTTAACAAAGATTCTTTAGAAAAGCTAAATAGAAACAGAATCATAAAAGATGAAGATGAAGAGAAATCAGATAAAATCTAACATGCAAACAGAAAAGAACACAAAACATGTTTACCAAATAAAAAAATAGAAAAATAGAAGATTGGGAACTTAGCTCGCAGAATTTGTCTCCTAAGCTTCCATTTTTTCCTTTTCTTTTCTTTTTCTTTTTTTCTTTTTCTTTTTCGGATTCTTTTTAGACTTCAAACTAGAAGTCTTTTATTGTTTTTATCAACAGAAGTGGGTTTAGGGGTGTTAAAGAGAAGGTTTTTATTTGGGGTTTGATTTTGAGTCGGCCGAAGTTAGGGTTCCGGCGACTCTTTTTTTGGATATTCGAGCAGTTGGGGAAATATTTGAGGGGAGTGGCTTACAAGGGGTTGTAGATCAGGAGATGGGGGTTTTATGGTGTTAATATGGAGGCCGATATCAAAGATTTGGGGTCACCGGAGAAGAAATCCGGTGACCGGATTTTCAAGAATTGGGGGTTTTGGGAATTTCTTGGTTGTCTATGGTGGTTTTGGGTAGCAGAATAGGAGAAGGGTGGTTTGGGGCTTGAGAGTGGTCGGAGACAGCCATAATCGGCGGGCAGTCTCCATGAACGGCAAAGTGAAGAAGAAAGGAAGAAGATGACTCATGGCGGCTAGGGTTAGGGGAAATAGGAAATGGCCAGTCTCTTGAGAGACCGAGCCTTTTATACTCGTAACCATCAATCAATTCCTGGCCAATGGATTGTTGATGATCAACCGCCAGGATCTAATATTCAAAACGACGCCGTTTGGTTCAAGTAGGGATTTTGATCTCTTCCATTAGATCATAATAGATGAACGGCTCAGATTTAATTATTAAAACCTTATTGAATTAATTAGATTTTCGGATCAATTCTCAGCCGTTTGATTAGATAAATGGACGGCTAAGATCATCTGTTACTTAAAACTGGACCAGACTTCTTATTTGATTGGGCCAATTGCATCTGAGCTTGCACAAATGGCCCAGATGTGTATTTTTTTGTATTTTTTCATATATTTTATTAATTGTTATGTATTTTCTTGTTGTATTTTATCTTCTATTTTTATATTATTTTCCAATTGCTCAAATTCTTTTAATTTCCTATTTTTTCCAATGTTTCTGATATTTTTTTTGCCATTTTTTGCTATTTTTCTTATTTTTTGGCATATACTTGTATTTTTGTTAATTTTCTTTTAATATCTTTTATTTGTAACAATTATACTCAACCTATTATTTTTTTAATTTCCTAATTGTCATATTTAATTGTTCACTCACACAAATGCATCTTATTTCAAACAAACATGTAATTGCACACAAAAATGTTATTTGTTTAATTTTGAAATTTTATTGCTTAGGGCAAAAATCACGTGCTCACACAATGTACATCACAATTCTCCTAACCCTTTCCCTGATAGTACCCTTCTCCTATAGCAGTTGTCCGATCTGCTGAGATCTAGCACTCAAAACTTGTTTGGCTGCATGGTTTTGCTCTTAGATCTATTAAAGGTCTTTCTCTAGTTGTTCCATCAGGGTATAAGAGTGCTCCCTTTCTGCTTTGAAGTCTCTCACCTGCTTGGCCATTTCATTGTCAAGGATACATTTTTCTTTATACTTACCATACCCTTGTGATACTTCTCCTTCAGTTGTCGAACGAAATTGGCTTGTCCCTCTACATTCTTATCTAACTTAGCTCAGGCATTTACTAGCTCTGCTTTAGTCTTTTGCAAATCATCCCTAAAATCACGTACCTTCTACGTAAGGTTATAGATGAGATTTTCATCTTTTCTGCTACTACCCGGGTTCTCAATTGCTATTCTCATTTTTCGAACATGGGCTTAGAGAGTTTCATTCTCTTAGGCCATCTTTCTTATTTCACTTTTGGCTTCTTGTGCTTGGAGATCATTGCTGGATTCTATGTTTCTCAGCTTCTCTTTCAAGGCATGAATCTCGGCTTGATATTCCTTTTCCTTTTCTCCCCGGGTCACCCTTTCTTGGATTTCATCGTCAAAAGCTTGAACATGAGGTCTTTTGGTAGGCCTCTCGGGCTCAGGATTGCGATCAAGCTTTGGCTTGTTGTTTACATAAGACCTTTTCTCAAACCATGTTGCATTTGGATCCACTTCCCCTTATGCAACATCTGGTACTTGGGTGCTATTTTTTAGATACCGGCATCCATTCCAATCCTACTGAACCAAAGCCTCAGGAAATGTAGCTTCTTGATGTAGCTCAATGACCTGGATGGTTAGATCTTCATCTTCGACCACAATCTGATATCCTCCTAACTGCCTCAAAACCCTTTGTGGTACATATGGATGGATACTCCTTACACCTATCAATCTCAGGTAACCCTTGGTAGTCGTCATGTATATGGCTTCTGTCATCGGAAGCCATCCTATAGTCCACTCAACCTGACTTGCTTTAAGAGCTTTCAAGTGGGAGATCCGTGCTTCAAACCCTTCCGGCACGTAGAGATCTTTTACCCTTTCCTCGTAATTGGTAATGAAGTTATCCGGGCTCGAACCATAACTCATGAATCTGGGGTAATGGAGAAGATGCTCGATCAACCACATTTTTAGAAGGATATTGCAACATTCAAAGAACTGAGCCCCAACTTTGCACAATGTTAATCCTCGATAGATATTTGCCAACACTAATGGGAAAAGTGTATGATCTTTCTTGGTAGTGAGGATTTGTGCAATCCTAACCATACGAGTATCCACTATCCCTTCCTCATTTGGAAAAATCATGATCCTCAAAAAAATAAAATAAAAGCGAACCGGCGATGAATTTGCCAAAGGCCTTTATCTTGTTTGTAGCTCAAACCCTTTTCATATGTTTCGAACCCAGTTGAGTGCCCGAAACTGAAGTATAAAAAATGGAAAGAACAACACCCTTTGCTTACATGGGCTTTCTTCATTTGTTTACTGATATTATGAGGTCAAAGAACTTGTGCCCGAAGGAGCCCTCGAAAATATAAGTTGTTGCTTCCTCAAATCCCGGCGAAACTCAATGTACCCGGCCATTTCCTCTAAAGTACGGGTGATCTCAAAGTCCGATAAATGAAAAACATTATGGACAGGGTCCCATAAAGTTATCAAAGACTTGATTAGATCTTCCCGTGGTTTGATCTCCAAAATGTTTATAAGGGCAACCAACTGCCTTTGCACCCAGTTGCGCAGGTGAAACTAAAACTTGTTTCCTGACCATTTTTGACTAGTGCTGGGCAGTGTGCATTTGTGATGGGTCCCGAATAGTATTCATTTGCACGTGTTGAGGGTTTAAGGTTAGGGTTGACTCTGGTGGACTTTTTTGTAAAACAGGTTTTTCGATTTCTACATGAAAAATCAATGGACCGTGACTCTTTCCCCTATATGCTATTTTTAGTAAAGTGACCATTTTTGCAAACGTCGTCCCCTCCTAATTTCGAATGAATTTTAATGCCGGGATGGACTACTTTATGGAGAAAATGACACTTCACTGATAGACTTGTCCATTCTTTACGGAAATATCCTTTCGACAACTGAAGATACTCTAAGGCTATCTCAACAAGAATAGTTTAGGACATTACCAAAGCTGGATCGGCTTTAGTTTGACCAAAACTCCAAACTAATTTTATTTGACCATTGACTTTTTTCTTTTTTTTCAAAAATATGGACGAACCTTATGTAGGTTGCATACGTATCCCACATCCGGTGAGAATCAGACCTGTGTAGTTCAGTCAGTTTTGACACATTTGTACTCTTTTAAGTGACTCTCTGTTTTCTAATTTTTTTTGAAACATTTTGGCAGAGTTTCGGAACATTTTCAACTACTAAGGATATTTCAGAACCAGGTCTTATTTCCTTCCCTACATCACTCTTGGTTTTTCTCTTTTTTTTTCCTAGCGGGTTAGCAGGCAAGCCGAAACAAATAAATGTTCACATAGTACATAAGATGCATCAGGATGGACTATTATTTTGGGCACACCTGTCCTAGATGGATCCAACCCCTATATTGAGTCCCCCAAGTCAAATGCACATGATGCAAACAAGCATTCCTACTAGGGATCTGACATAAGGATGTGTTTTTTTAGGTTTAAATTCTTGGGTTTTATTCTAGATGTGGGTTATCCGAGTGGACAACTGGGACCAAAAAGGAGCAAAGTTCCGGGAGCACTAAAGTCTACCCGGCCTTAACGCTGGCCCATTCTCATTCTTTTTGGTATAAATTCTACAAAAAGTGGTCCACGCGAACGTGTGCTCCATTTTCAGAAGACTCAGAGGAGTGGCATAAGAAGACAATTTACAATTCAAATAATATCAAAGCAATATATAGCAATTTGTACAAAAGGTTCACAAAATACAGTAATATCAACAATAAATAAAGCCAAGTAAAAATCATTAAAAGAAGCTCGAATTCTTGAACCCTGAACTAGAAGTTCTGGGTTCTTATCCCCAGTAATGTAGCCAAAGTTGTCATACCTCTTTTTTACTACCCCTAGGAGGGCATACGGGAGTTTTTTCAATTTAAATAACAATCGAAATGAGATTATTTAATTAAAAATTAGAGTCACCACTAGGGATAATTTATGGTATCCCAAGTCAGTAGTTTAAAATCTTGAATCAAGGAAGGTTGACTCTAGTTACGGTCTCCGAACACACAATTAGGGTAAGGATATATATTAACACAGGATAAGGTGTTAGGCACTCCCGAGTTCTTTGGTTCGAGCACGGTTGCTTTGATTATACTTAGCTTGTTAAAAGTTATTTAACTACTCATTTTAGAACCTATGTGCATTTACCTTTTACCGCTTTTAAATTAAGAAAATTATCTTGAAACGGGTCACGCAAACGTGTATCCATTCGTTTAGTGCGTCAAAAATCATGTCACACGAATGTGTCCACAATTAATAATGTTGTATTATTATTAAAAAATTTGGTCGAAGTTGCATGAACGCATACGTTAGTTTTGTTTTTAGAAATTGTAATCATATCATGCAGACGTGTACACAATCACAATAGGTATATAAACGTGCCTAAAGCAAACTTTGAGCATTTGTTATTTTTATATCTAAATTATGAAATTAATACGAGGGCCATGTATGATTAAATTATGGATGGTGCACCTCGATCTATATAAACTAAATTAAATTGGTGGTCTGTTAATAACAAATTTATTGTTAAGAAAAGTTTGATCAAAGTTGTGTGAATGCATACTCTAAATTAGTTTTTAGAATTATAATTATGTCACACGAACGCGTACATAATTACAATTGTATTTTAAACGGCACTAAAGGCTTTTCTACGAATACTTATCCTGATGTCTAATTATACCGGGCGAGGGCCATAGATTAATTTTGATGGCACACCTCAACCTAATTACAAGGATTACTTTAAACAATATAATTTAAGGTTGTATACACAACTACTAATTAAAAGGGGGCATGCTGGGCTTTAGGCGTTTGGGCCAAGCCTGTTATAGATTTAAATGAGGATATGGGGTCAAAAGCAGGCCCAAAAATGATAAAGCCTTCAGTTCCCCCATTTCTAAGTGGCCCCAACGTCTATGCCAAAAATAAGCTGAATCTGGTAAAAAGATGAATGCTAAAGGGCATGGGACTCAAGATGGAGTCCCCACAGAACAAGGAAACACCTTAAGCCCAAGGAATCTAACTGAGCCATTTGGCTATGAATTGCATCGAATGGCTCAAATACCATAAAACCAAATCAATTTCATCAAAGTAAACAAGAAATATGCATTATCTAATTTAGATGCGAACCTGCAGAGAATTGAAACACTATAGTTTTAGTGAACTACAGGCCCTCCTCGGTTCAATATTGTAATTACTGTCAGTTGTTGTTGAGTTCATACATAGTAATTTTAACAGTGGATACTCTAGACATCAAGTATTACAATGACCCAACAGCCCTTGCATTCATTCAGTTTTTGTAAAACCAAATTTCTACACAGTAAAATCATTGACGAAGGTTAACCTGGAACTTAACACCACTGAGATTGAACCAATTTAATCAAAATTCAAAAAGTAGTGTTATTTATCCAAAAAGAATCCACAATATGATAGTACAAACATCCAAGGACTCTGCAGAAATATATTAAACCAGGCTGAAACCAAAATAACAAATGAAAATCTAAATGCAATCCCAACACAAATTGTAATGTCCATAGCATGAATAAATACAATGAATAATGTAATAAAACATAATTTAACGTAGAACAAGGATAAATGTTCAACAACCCAAATATATATTCAGCCAAACTAAAGTTTACATCTCCAACATGCTTCACATATTAATAAAGTCCAAAGAGGTACCGGGATATCAAAGTAAACTAAAGAAAATGAATATTTCAACAGTAGTAGTAGAATGAATGAATCAGCAGACCAAACACACCAATGTTCAAGCTCCATTAGAACATATGGAACCCAGACAACAGAAAGTCTTTGAAATTTTTGGAAAATTCTGACTAACTATGAAGATCAAAAGCATAGCCAAAGCAAATTTCAACCAAAAATGCAGGAACTTTTCAGTATTTTTAGAGTATCCAAAGTTGCCTCGAAAAGGAATGAAAGAGGTCTTTATATAAGCAGCCTCAGGCAGCCCTAGACCGACTAAACATTTCCTCTTTTAACCCTTGAATTCTTGGTTGTTCTACCCCTTTTTACCCTTTTAAAATACCATAAAATTCCATCCTCTTAACCAACCAGTCCAGCCTTATCCTATAGAAGCTTCTATGCTAACAGAAAAATATTCCCTATGTTTCAAAATACCCAAATTAACCCCTTACCATTTACAATTTTCATTCAAAAGATCACATGGGTCAAATTTGACCCAAGACCCAAACCAAAAATGATCGGGCTTCTTGAAACGGGCTAGAGTTGACCAAAAAGCCCAAAGTTGAAACTTAAATCAACCAAACTGAGCATTGGAGCTCAAACGCTAAGTCAGGCTGAACTAAGGTTGAATTGAAAGAAAATAACCGGAATAAAAGAAGAAAGAAATCTGATTCTAACAAACATTTTAATAAGCTAAGTACTAGTTCAAAATTAATGACTAACCCTGACTAAATTTGGCCAAAATAAAAAAAATCATACTAAAATATTAATCCTAATTATGCATTTAAACAGTTAGAATTATTGATTTTAAGCAAACTAAAACTAATTCAAACCAACAACAAGCAAGAATCAGAAAAACGGACATGAAGAAAGGAAAAGAAGAAGGAATGATATTGGGTTTAGCCGGTATAAATCGGTGAAGGCAACGAACTTAGCCAGGTGTCAGTGGTTTGATCAGAAGTCGGTATCGGTTCTGACCATTAAATTATTAGGAAGCTTAGTTCACAACCGTTAGATCAAATGAGATCAACGGCTGTGATGGAACTAGATAGAAATGGTATCATTTTGGGTGTGGAGGTTTGGACCAGGGTCAATAGGATTGGGTTGGGCGGATGGAAGGATTGGGGTTTTCCACTGAACTGGCCCAATTTCTGGGTTTTAAATCAAATTTAATTTTCCTTTTCTTTTGTTTCTTTTTTATAATTGTTTTGTTTTCTTTTCAATAAACTACAAAACCTAAGTTAGACTCTTAAATTAAACTAGGATGTAAAATCATCTACTAAAATATTTATGAAAGTTAATTACTCCTAAATTAAAAATAATAAATTGTTAATTTAATACTAAAAGACTAAAAATGCAAAAATAAATAAATTTTAAATTTTAAATTTTAAATTTTATAAGCAAATAATTAACTAATTAAACTTAAAAATATAAATAAATAACCTAATTACAATGCATGGTATTTTTGTATTAATCATGATTTTTAACAAAAATAAACATGCACAGATAATGTAAATAATTAGCACATATTTTCACAAAATCTGATAAAATTGTAAAAAAATGTAAAAATTGTTTTACTTGTATTTTATGGGAATAATTCAAATAGGGTAAAAATTACGTGCTCACATGGGGTCGTGATATAACTTTTACACATAATTACTCACTCTATACCTCTCGTTAGTTTGAGTGACTTTACCCTAATTGGCTTTCTCAAGCCCAATTGGGTATTCAAATAATGCAAGTAAAATTGGCTCAAGTCGGGTATTACTATCTCTAAATTTAAACCTTTAATTGTGGCTATCAATCTCTTGCATTCACCCTAATTCCTTATTAGCCTAATTTTCTAGACTTAGACCCTCTTTCTCAAGAGAGTCTAAGTCATAAAGGCACGAATTAGTATTTGCAACCACCAATTCTACAATTAAAGCATGAATAAAGCTAAATATCACTAATTCATAAACAATTAATCCCTAAAATTAAAGACCCATTAAATACCCAATTAGGGTTGGGTCACAACCATAACTAATGGGTTTAGCTACTCATAATCAAGGTAGAAATCAAAGATGGAGATAAAATATTATCCATAACAGTTGATTACAAGAACAAAATATAAGAATAATAGCTAAAGCTGCTCTAAAATTACTCTGAGTGGTAAAGTAAGGTTGTTAACGAGCTCTCTTATACAAAATATAACCTAAAAATGTGAAAAAGATCTATTTATACACAACTGAAATTACTGGACAAAAATACCCCTACGGAGGTTCCGCAGTGAGCGAAATACTGAACGCTTCAGCGTATGGACTTTCGTTGTCGCACAAAAACAAGCACGGACCGTGTTTCTTCACTTTTGTGCTTAGTTTAGACTTGGTATCACGAGCAGTGGAAAAGTTACCGTCTTTGCATTAGTATCAACCCCGACCGCGTAATTTGGACGCGGACCGCGCTCCTCAGTTATGCTCAACTTGCCAAGTCTTTGAACTTTGATCAACGCTCTTAGCAGAAATACCACAGCGGCTGTGTCAAGTATTCCGTGGTCACTATTTTTCATCGTGGGTCATAGTGATTGTTGTCTGCAAAACACCTTCTATGAATCTCACTTCCGTGGACAGCATAATTGTGGCCGCTTCAGCGGTGAACCTTACCCAGCTGCGCTTTTCCATCATGGTCAGCGCTTCAATCTTAGCTTGAACTTGTGCAATTTTAACACCTTCATAAGTTAATTATGGATTCCTTGCCTCATTTTGTCCAAACCTTGCAGATAAGCACATTAAGTCAGTTTTCGGGAATACGTTTACACATTTTAATCCAAAACCTAAGCAAAAGAGATCATATGATAGGCTAAAATTCATAGTTATCAATTCCCCCAAACTTAAGCTTTTGCTTGTCCCCAAACAAACAAATAATTCACACCTCCACAAGATAAAAGAAAGAAAAATTTCAATTGTCCTAGGGTGACTTCATCAAGCATTAAACCTCAACACAAATTCATTATTAACAATGCGCAGCCTTTTTAATACCATAGTTCTAGCGCGACACAAGAGCATCAAAAGTTTGACTTAACTCATCAAGGAAGCTCTTTCTACTACATAGGTCATTGTGGAACCCAAACTCTAACTCCTCTACTCTCCATAAGCAAATCTCACTTTAGATTGTAGCACTCAAAATAAGGATTGTGGACAATACGCTCATCTCTCTCAAAAGAAGGTCAAAAGTCCGGCTATAAGTATCATAAGCTTGCCCCTTATGTAAATAACCACTAATGTAAGCTCACTCAACTTGAAATCGTATAGGGATTTTATGGGAATGTAATGAAGGCTTTTGGTTCAAGGTAGGATATATCGGTCTATGAAGGTTTCCTCTTTCTTAAGCACTTCAGTTTACTCATTTAGGCTCACACTTTCTTGACTCCCCGAGTCATTTTCTTCTTCCTTAGGGGATTATAGAGACACACTATCACTCTTTCTTGTTCACAAAAATCATTTTTCTCCCTTTCTACTCATTCCAAGCCTTTTATCATTGTTTCCATTGAATCATTTATTTTTATATACTATTCACTTTCTTTTTGACTTTTGGTTTTTCTTTCTTTTCTTTTTTTCTCTTTATTTTGTACCTTTATCAATTTCATATTTCTTTTCTCTCTTCCCTAACTTATGTTTTTTCCATTTGTTCTATGGAAATATTGGAAGACAAGAGAGGTTCATTATAGAACAGATAAAGGTATGTATTATGGTTATTGAAATAACAAGGCTTAGGCTCAATTGGGTTGAGTAGGGTTATCATATATGGGTGGCTATGGATGCTTTCATATTTCAAGTTGGATCAAGGAGAGCCTATATTCATTTTTCAAGTCGAGCTACACTTAGAATTTCGCCTAAACAAATATTCGGGGCAAGTTCTAGACTTATTGGCACGTGACTTGGACTTGCAGATTAAAACCTCACCTCACAAGATATTGGATTGAAAAAGAGACAAGTTGAGGTCTCACAACCCTAGATAATATTGAGCAACACAAATGGCTCCAAGGAGCCACTCGATGACTTTTTAGTCAACACAACATTCTAAAGGTCACAACTAGCAACATTCTTTGCAAATCAACTTGTTTCTAACCATAAGGTCAAAGGTAAACGTGCTAGGCCCAAGTGAAGCTTTGCTTGAGACACTTTTATTCATTACTATTATTTACACAAAAAACATAAAAAAATGAACTCAAACCCTTAAGAAGATTGTCACACCATCCATCATCGGGAAGAGCCACCCAGTTCACACAAATTCTACCTTTGGATATAACCGTGACATTAAGAAAATCAAAGGCTTATTGATCCCGAAAACTTGTAAAAGTAAGAAGTTACAAATTGAAAAAGAAACTACTAAAAGAATTAAGAATCTACGCTATTAAGGAAAATTTTAAAAGAAGTTATAAAGTAAACTATGAAAAGTAAACTAAATATGTAGAATATAGGGATGGGACGAATATATATATAAAAGGGGAATGGATATATACATGGAAAGGTAACTTTATATGCATACCAAAAGTAAAAAATATGAGAATAACGGAAAATAGTATAATGGTTATTACAAATCAATTATCCAAATTATTATCAAAATAAGCCCCCCCCCCCCTAATAAAATTAGCATTATTCTCATGCTATTAGCATAAATAGAATAGGGGAAGGATAGAGAGTAAAGAAAATTCCCTATGATGCCTCTGTTTGCATGGGGTCATTGGTTCGGTCCTGTAGCTGGCCTGAGTCACCTCCCTCGGGGTCCTCCAGCTCAATCTCTGAACCCTCGATCAAGGGAATCACTCCTCTTCTCACCAGTTTTCTGTCAGCCTCCTGTTATGGTCTGTATGCTTCCTGAGTTACTGGAACTTGCTCCTCCAATAGTAAGGCTAGTGGGATGTTTTCAGCTGATGTAATCTTCTCAACCTCCTTCCTCAACAATTTACTGACTCTTTTGAGGCCCGAGTATTTTTCATTTTCTTTGTTTGTATGCCCAGGTCCTTGATTGCTTTTCCTTGTGCATCCAAAGTGTCCATGATAAGCTTCTGGATGTCCCAAAGCTTGTTCTGGTTGTCTAGAAGATCCTTTAGTGATTCATCTACTGAAGCTGGCACCTGCCACTCTGCTGGATAGGACAAAGAGCTTTGATGTAGTTGCCTGCATCCAGTTGTTAATGCTAGATAGAGTCTAGTTAACCTACAGTGCAGTCATAAGGTATGCTGATAAAGAAGGCACTGAAGTAGAAATAGAAGCAGATGGTCCGGAGGGAGGATGTAGCATGGCAATAGAAGGCTCGGAACCAGTAGCCATCACCCCTGGCTCTTCAGACTGGCCAGTGGGAGTGGTGGCTTTTCCCACGGACTTGGGATTGTCCAAACCCTGAAGGTTGTACTAGGAAAATGGCCTCTTTGGTTTCACTTTGGTGTCAAAGTCCCTTCATTTTACTTCCCAATCCTTCAGGTACATGGTGAGGAAGTTTGGGAAGGGATATGAACTATCATCTTTGCCAGCCGCTCTATTAATCAACTTGGCCATAATATTCCCAACATTGATCGGGTACCCCATCATGATAGCCCCTACAATAGTAGCACGGGAGACTGACATATCAATATCATGTGTTGTAGGGTCTAACCGTTTGTAAACAAAATTTGACCACTCCTTCGCTTCAATGCACAGAGTGTTCCTATAGATCGGGGTCCCATGTGTCAGTCAAACTGGAGTAGTCCCATGAATATCAATCACCGATGCAAGCTAAGGGCGGGCTAAATAATCCATAGCCACCTTCTCCAGATACAAGGACTCATCACTGTCATTGAACCTAACATAGTCATTTAATGTCTTGCCAGAAAACATAAACTTCTTGTTGCAGACTTTGGTCAAATACATGCACTTTTTGATATGGGCAACATTTGCATAGAATTCCTTGACCTAATGTTCATTGGCATCCGGTAAGTTGCTGGTGAAAAACTTCCACCCCTCCCTCTCGTTGAATTGCCTCCTGAAATTAGGGTTGTGGGGTAGCAGATCTCGCTCAATGAACACCCTCTCAAGTGTAAGTGACCTTTGAGGCCACCACTCCTAAAACTTATGGTAGGCGTTCTCACTCACAAACCATTCTTGCTATACCACAGGGTTCCTTGATCTCAACAACGCCCCTCCTATTTGGGTGTCACCACCCCTTCTGTTGTCCGGGATCTCAACAAAAACATCAATAGGTCCGCTGGTAAGGCCAAAGGTGTAGTAGGTGGGGAACCTGATGCTAAAGCCACACTACTATCCTCTAAGCCATCAGACAAACTCAGCAAAAGAAGAGGGTGTATGTAACGACCCGGCCCGTCGTTACGGGAATTACCACTCCGTCATGTTGCAATTGCATGTTTTATGCTTTTATATCAGTGTTAGGGTCTATCGGGTGATTTAGGAGTGATTTGGATTGAAAATGAGGCATATAGCCTTTTTGAAAGAGACTTGAATAAGGAAAGTCAATCCGGAGTTGACTATTTTGTTAGAGGACTCGGAATTGGATTCTGATGATTCGGTTAGTTCCGGAAGGTGATTTGTGACTTAAGGGAGCGATCGGAATTGAATTTGGAGGCCCGGTGTAGAAATAGGCTTGAATTGGCTAAGGTTGAATTTTGGCGAAATCCGAACGGTAGGTGAGATTTTGATCCGGGGTCGGAATGGAATTCCGACAGTGGCAGTAGCTTCGTTAGGTGATTTTGGATGTGCCTGCAAAATTTCAGGTCATTCGGACGTCGTTTGGTCGGGTTTTTGATTGAATGCGTAATTCGGAAAGTTTTAAGAAATTTAGGCTTGAATCTGTGGGTAATTGGTGATTTTGATGTTTAGGATGGTGTTTTTATGATTGGAACAAGTTCGTATCGTATTTCGGGGTATGTTTGTGGTTTTCGTTGGGGTCCCGGGGGCCTCGGAATGTTTCCGGACCATCAATCGGGCATTTTGAACTTGGAAAGGTCTGCTGTAAATTTGCAGGTTACTGCCCAGGCATTAAGCCTTCGCGTTCGCGTGGCAAGGGCCGCGTTCACGAAGGCTAGGAGGATCAATGCATCGCGTTCGCGATCAGGCGCGTCGCGTTCGCGAAAGCCAAAAGCTTTGTGCTTCGCGATCGCGTTCCTGAGGTCGCGTTCGCGTTGGTCTGAGGGAGATAAGCTTCGCGTTCGCGTGACTGGGAGTCGCGAACGCGTAGAAGGATTTTGGGCGACTGGGATGTTTGTTCATCGCGAACGCGTGGGAATTGTCGCGTTCGCGTAGAGTAACTGGAAGCCAAGCACCGCGAACGCGTGAATACCATCGCGAACGCGTAGAGCAAATTGCTCCGGCAGTGAGTTTAATTACAGAACATTTCACATACGGGTTTCATTCATGAACCCTCCATTTTTGAGTTCCAAGAGAAGAAATTGACGGGAGATTGCTGGGAAATCATCGGGGTTTCGTCGGAGGTAAGTTTATGGCTTAATTACATCATTTTTACATGAAATCCTTGGTTAATTCCCTGTAAATGGAAGATTAATTGTGGGTTTGAGCCCTAAGCCTAAATTGAAGAAAAACACCGATTTGAGTGGGCAAACGGAGTCCGATTTTGGTAAATTTTATATGTATGGACTCGTGGCGAGACGAGGGTTCCAGAAATGTGAATTTTGTAAATTTTCGGAATGTGGGCCCGGGGCTCGGGTTTTGGCAACTTTGGGAATTTTGATGTAAATTGAGTTATTTCGAATGGGTTGTGTTTAATTAGCCTATATTGATGTATTCTCATTGATTTTGAGCAGATTCGGCATTCAAGGTGATTGAATTGCGAGGCGAGCGCAAGGCGGATTAAGGCTTCTATCGGATCGAGGTGAGTGGTGGTAGTAAATAATGTACTGAGGGTTCGAAACCCCGTACTTGCACTTTACAATGCTATGTAGAGATGAGACACGCGTCATGTGACGAGCGTGGTGGCATTGGGATTTGGGGATTGGACTTGGTCCTTCCCGACTAATAGTATACTGTGTATTATGACCGATAATGAGATCATAAATGTGTAGTTGGGCTAATAGCCATGTTTGGGGCCTTGTGCCGATCTGTAGAGCATTAGGGAACCTATAGAGCTAGGTGACCCTTATATCGTGTTAGATACATAAACTCAGCCGTAGTTATAACTGTATAGTATATCATGAGCCAGTACTAGATGTGTACTTGGAGGTAGACATAGGGTGGAATTCCTTATTCTAGGTGAGTGAGCCTGAGAGGCCAGGTCTATATTGACTGGGATAGGGTCGAGGACCTATTGCGAGGTATTATATATATATATACCTATATTGGATCGGGCCGCACGCCGCAGCAGTATATATATTGGATCGGACTGCACGCCGCAGTAATATGCAGTAATATACATGTGGGACGGACTGCACGCCGCAGTATTATTGCGCTTGGGCTGTAGGAGCCCCTTCGGAGTCTGAGTCTGCACACATTCCAGTGAGCGCGGTATTATAATATTATATGTATATATATATAATTTGGATCGGACTGTACGCCGCAGTAATATATGGTGGACCTGGCTGCACGCCACAATATCATAGCGCTTGGGCCTAAGGAGCCCCTCCGAAGTCTGCACACACCCCCAGTGAGCGCCGTCGACGTTAAATGGCTGCACGCGGCAGCGGTATATATATTGGAGCGGGCTGCACGCCGCAGCATTATACTTATGTATATTCATATATATACTAAAATACCGATATGATATAGACATATGTATATGTCTCCATATATATTGAGATAGCCGTATACCGTAG